>LOJH01028930.1:0-15578 GCA_001685095.1 Ellobius talpinus | reverse complement strand
TCCCAGCACTTGGGAGGCAGAGGCAGGCAGATCTCTGTGAGTTCAAGGCCAGTTCCAGGATAGGCTCCAAAGCCACAGAAAAACCCTGTCTCAAAAAAAATGTTATATATTTATGTATGTGGGTGTTTTGCCTGCATGTATGTGTGTACCCCACATGCCTGTGAGGGCCAGAAGAGGCCATTAGATCCCTAGGAACTGAAGTTAGAGATGGTTATGAGCTGTCATGTGGGTGCTGGGAATTGAACCAGGGTCCTTTGGAAGAGCAACCAGTTCTCTTAATTTCCAAGCTACCTTTCCGGCCCCATTTAATTTATTTTTAACTGTTTGAGGAACTCTTTCTCTGGGGAGACATAAACAAATGTCTGCCTCTTCCTTACAGAACACCAACAACAGATCCAAGTATGATTTCACCAAAGTCTAACTTGACAAACCAGTGAGTGAATTACTTACAGAGCATAGGTGACCCCAATGCTGCTTCTCATGTTCCCAGCAGCTCTCGCCCCCTACTTGCCCACATGCACAGATGAAGTCCCTCTGTCAGTGAACCTTCACACACTACATACTCCAGCATGTCTGGAGACATGAGGCCATGTGCAATTAGGGAAGAAACATACAACAAATGACAATGGGAGGTACTGGGGGGACTGGCTGGAACCTCATGAGCCCATGACCCTCCTCGCACCTTCCTCCGTTGAGGGCTTGTCAACAGGCCTGAGCATGCAAGCATCACAGTTGCCCCGATGCAGACGTGGGCTCTTAAGCTCTGAGGATGCTGCCTGCAGCAGCGCTAACTTACTGCGCTTTAAATGTCCACATACCGATCAATGCATTCTAAAGGGAGATGACGATGACGATGGTGAAATGAAGAATAGGGAAGGAGAAGAAAAGATAACGCTGGATTCAGCATCTGGACATTTGCCCAACCATGTGCTAGTGACTTTTTAAAAGGGATTTTAAAAAGTCTGCATAGAAAATGCCAGTTGGGGTGGGGGGGGCGTTATGAATGATATCCTCTCACCTCAGAGAAAGCACCAATGACAGACCAAGGTTACAGTTCCACCCAAGTAGAGTGTGGGGCACCAGTGAGTTTTTTGGGCTTCTTTACATGTTGTGTGATATTTTGATTGCATTCTGACAATAAAATTTGCTTTAAATCAAAGGATGGGGTTAGCCACTAGCTGACCAAAATTAACCATAGAGGTTTTGGAGGACTGAGGACAGATAGGAGACAGGAAGTAGTAATGCAGGGCTGAGAGAGGGTGGAGGAACAAAATAGGTCACTGATGGCTTCTCTGCCATTCTCTGATTGTTCGGGTTCTTACCCCATACCTGACTCCCGCTTTTTTATTAAAAAATAATTAGATCAACGCTACACTTACAGGAGCCTGGGTGGAGGCTGAGCCATGTGAATGTAATGTGGAGGATCCCCAAAAAGCTGCATTGATGATTCCCCCTTTCCAGTTGGCCTTCCACACTCTATGCTCCAGCACCACCAAGACCAGCAGTGGGGCCAGAATCACATACAACTGAGATGAAGCCCAGAAAGAAGTGGCTGGCCCCTGGGCTGAGGGTCTGATCACACTTCACCCTCTTTTCCTACAAGAGGGTCCCTTGCATGTATCACAGCTGCCCTGATTAGGATGGTAATAACTGTCGTGTTCAGAGGCCAGCATTCTCCTACAACAACCTTTGATTGTATAGTGGTATTAGGCTCTGAGTACATTTTATGTCGTCTTTGCTGCCAAGTAGCAGGATGCAACACTGACAGGCTTTTAGATAAGGCTGAACTTTGATTTAAGATACTACGTGAATGCCTTTTTTTTATTTGAGAGACATTTGGTAGGACAGGAGATAACTGATAACTTATGGCTTATCAGCTAGGAGCATGTGCTCTTCCAGATGACCAGCTTCCAGTACAAGTCAAAGGCTCACAGCCTCCTGCAGCTCCAGTTCTAGGGACTCAACACCCTCTTTTGATCCTCTCTGACACCTGCATATCTGCCATGTCTACTCACACGCATAAACACAAAATCATAAAAAAGGTTGTCAGAATATTACTAATAAATAACAGAAATTCAATCAACTTGATGTTAAAAATAAGAACAGCTGGGTAATGGTGTCACATGCCTTTAGTCCAAGCACTTGGGAGGCAGAGGCAGGTGGATCTCTGTGAGTTTGATGCTAGCCTGGTCTACAGAGTGAGTTCAGGACAGCCAGGGCTGCACACAGAGAAACCCTATCTTAAAAAAAAACCAAAACCAAAACAACCCCCCCCAAAAGTGGGAAGAACAATCTTTTTAAATGAGAAATTTACATTTTTGTCACAGATCATTATATATGATGAATATAAGTTGATGGGCAGGAATTGGAAATGCAATATTCTTGGATATAAATGAAGGCTTAAAGAGATAAGAACAACTCTCAAAGAGAGTAAGAATTTATTCTAGAGCCAGGTATGTGCCCAAGGAACACAGACCCAAGTTACCCCAAATACCATAGTAGAAAGAATGTTATAAATCAAGCCATTTTGCAGTTAGGTTGGTGGAAACATCCGACGGGCAGGATACAGCCAGGCAGACTGGGCTGTGCTTTGGTGTCAGGTGCTCTCTGATGACAGTATCGGCCTTGGGTTGGTGGAAGCTAGGGTTCTTGTTTGTACATTCTAAAAGGATAAATGCATCAGATATAAGGGTGTCAGGTCATACACAAAAATGGGCAATCAGTTGATTAATTATTTGTTAGGAGCAGTGAACCTCCAGATCCTGAATTTCTTATAAACAACTTGTTTTCCTTTGCTCTGAGACAGCCTGCAGCTGCTCTGAGCATGAGACCCTAAGGAGTTCCTGATGGCAGGAGAGTGGTTTCTGGTAGGTTTGCCTGGGGCCTGGGGCATGGCTATCAGTTAAGGATCTCTATATAAGCAGCTCTGGTACACAATAAAGGGGGCATTCCTGTTTCAAGGATGACCTGTGTCTTTGTCTGTCTTTGTGTGTTTAAATCTCCAGGCCCTTGCCCAAGGCTTGGGAATGGTCCTGCAGTGCAGGCACCGCAATACAGGAGTAGTACTGTACTGTCTCGTAGTACAGGCGGCCAGTTACAATTATTTAGGGAGCTAAAGACAGCTCATGTTAATTTGGCTCCCACCTCTGAATCAGGTCTGGTTATGTGGCCAGATTCTTACTGAGAATCATTTCATTTCTGCCAAATATTAACTTAATGGCATCTTCCTTTAAAAGTAAGTTTTTGTGAAAGATTCTAAATTATTAAAAGTATCACTTAAGGAGAAAATGAACACAAACCAAAACCGAACAAAAATGTATTGATTGATTCTGGTTTAAGGGTGGCCTGTTTAAAAATCTTTTTAAAACTTTCCTCTTATGACCCCTTTTTAGCAGAAAAATTGTTGTCCCTGGTTATATAGGCATGTTAAAATAGGTGTACAAATCAGATATTTGCTGATCATATTTTTGTTTGTTCTTTACACTCTCACTGTGTGGGTCGGGGTGGCCTGAGACTTAAAGAGAACCACCTGCCTCTGCCTTTGGAGCGCTGGAATTAAAGCCATGCCTCAACACACCAGACCGTAAATTTGTTTCTTAAAACAATTCTTTTGGATATATTCATTGTAACTACTTATTAATGACTAAAACAGAGAGGGGTATGTTTTTCTAATACAGCTCAAACCAAAGATACACTAATTTGATATGTGCTAAAGAACGATAACAAGAAAATATGATAAGTTTTGCTTTCTGAAATTGAATCACTGTTTCCATAAGAGCAGAACGTTTTGTACAAATGGTGAAAACACTTCAATTCATAACATATAATAGATGAAATCTGAGCAAAGGCTCTGCACAAGTGGTTACTGATTTGAGCAAAGTCCACACAGAGAAGTAATACCAGAAACAGGCTGTATCCTTTGGATTGACTGCATATTTGGTTTTTAATTAAGTTTTGGTCAGCTACCCCCCACCCATGCACAGTTTTTTTGTTTTGTTGTTTTGTTTTTCGAGACAGGGTTTCTCTGCGTTGGTTTGGCACAGTTTTAAAAGCGTTGGTTTAATTGAAGAATCTTTTGCAGAAGGCAGCCAGAGGAGCAAGGGTCTACAGCTATTAGTTAGGAAGTCAAACTGTCCATCCCAGCTACCTTTGCTTATTTATGGGAAAACAAACATCAGGAAAGTTTCCAATACAAACTTAACTGATAAACCATCTCTCCAGCCATGAAAAAAAGTCTTTCAAATAAGAAAAAAGCATTCATGTAGCATCTTAAGTCAAAGCACAGACATATCTACAAACATCTAAGCATTATATCCTAACACTTGGCAACAAAGATTAAATAAAATGTACTCAGATTTAATACTAATAATCATGATAGATTTTAATAGTTCATTACACCAGCCCAGTCCCCCGTGGGTTTCTAAATGTGATTTAAACTGGCATGGTAATGGAGTTCAGAAACATCCAGTCTCTCCCTCACTGGCCAATTCCTTTCGGACTGATCTTCAAACCTAGAAATGTCTTCTAGCCCCTTAAGGACCCAGCTTTGTTGCTCTTTGGCTGAACAGGGGTCGGCCTTGGCAATGTCAGTCCTCCACCAGGGAGGGCGCTGTATAATCTGCCACGGGTGAAACTCTGCCAGCGCCCATCTCGGTTGGAGACGCTCTGCTCGCAGCCAGGATCCCCTCGGTGGTTGGGGTTTGCGGAAGTGTTTCTAGGCGACAGCGCTCGCGGACGACGCCTGCGCAGTGGTCACCGCGGGCGGGCTGGCTGACGCTGGCGGGTTGAGGGAGTTCCTGCCGGTGGCTGTCACCGCCCCGTTTCTCTCCCGATGGTGCGCTCCTGAAGCCAGCTGCCTGCGGGCGTCGCCCCGTGATGGAGCACATCCGGACGACCAAGGTAGCCGGCGGACATCCTCGCGGCCGCCGGGATCCATCCGGCGGAGGCGGGCGGGCAGTTTAGGGGTGCCGGGCCTCAGCTGCGGGCCGGCAGTTTGGGGGTGCGGAGGCCGTGAGGACGGCGCAGGCGCCTTGGCAGAGGTGCTTGGGGAGTCGACGGACGGTGGCAGCCCAGCGAGCTCCACTCTCTTGGGCAAGATTGGGGCTGCTTTTTACTTTGGAGTTTCTCGGCCGATCGCCGCCTGGCTCGCCCCCGGCCGGGTGGCTCCTGCATCATCAGTACTAGTACTGTGCGGGGTGAACTGGTCTTGCTCTAGCTTACGTGCCTCGCCGGCACATTCGGGGTGCTAATGTTAGAGCATCCGAGCCCGCTCACTTTTCCAGTCCGCCAGCCACTTAAGTAGATCTGGTACTTCTGTGCTTCCAACTTTAAGCATTGTCCTAAGTGTTGGGAGCCAGCTTGACAGCAGTTATGCAGAACGGGAAAGGCTGTGTCATATTGTGAAAGGTCCATGGAATTTCCCCATAACTGAGCTTGTCAAGTCCGTGCTTTATTTTTCTGTGTGAAAGGAATTTAGAGAATGAACGAATTTTTTTTTAATGATTTTTGTTTTAAGTTTGAAAACTGAAATGACACCAGACTGTTATCAACAATGTGTTAGCCAAACTCCAGCTTCATAAGGGACCAAGGCAGAAACGGAGATCAGTAGGTTTGAATATCATTTTAAGATGGGAAAATTAACTCTCCTGGCTTTGCCAAAGCCATAATAGTCACTTGCTACCTGTCCTAAAGGTCTTAAAGTTACAGGTCATTTGGGAACAAGCTGAATTATCTTCACTGTTCTGCAAAATGTTTCACAGCTCTCTATGTTATGAATAACGTAACACGGACTGTTGTTAGGCCTTAAGGACTTATTTTGGAGTTTGCCTAACCTGTTTGTAGTAAAATTGGAAATGCTGAAAATTCAACTCCTTTTCCAAGACTTTTTTTATTTAAAGAGAAGGAAAATAAAATAATTGGGGAGTTTAAGTTGCCGACATTTAAAATTTGAAACGGGAGGGTGATTAGATATCCAGTAGAAGGCGCTAAGGTAGGGAAGGGAACAGTGGGCATGAGAACCAATTCTTGTCCCCATCACAGGGCTCTAGCAGCTGTTGGCTCAGAAACTGCCTTCTACTCTTTGAACCTCATTGCAGCTCTCATTTGCTTGCTGCTATGAATCACACAGAGAGAGAGAGAAAGAGAGAGAGAGAGAGAGAGCGAAAGCACACTGAATCCACTGAGCAGAACACGCCCTATCCCTCCTTAGTGAATGGCGAGAGTCAACACTGGTGGAAAAATATCCATGATTCGCTTTATTTTTTAAGAAATGCCCTCCTTCAGTTTATGATTGATAAATATCTCAGGCTTTGGGATGTGTGTATGTGTGTAACTGTAGCTTTTATGATCTTGAAGACTGTTCTTGATTAAGCCTGACTTTTCATGGTGGGCCCATGCTGGCGTTAGGTAGGCTGCTTTTGCTGGTGTTTGGATAAGGGTCCTTTAAGGTCTTTTTAAAGGCTGAGAGGGTTTCAGCTGGTTTCCTACTGAAGTTGCTTCTCAGGGGAGCTCCTTTGTTACTGTGTGTGGTTGTTGTGGCATCCAATCACTTCTCTGGAATAATCTTAAGTGGGTGTCTGTGGACTGCAGTGGAACAGAGGTTTGCTAGGTACTAGTGTGCACACACTTGACTGACACTAGGCAGACCACAGCAAGATCAACATGAACCTCGCCATGAAGCCTGATACTGTATATATATATATATATCATATAGACTGTGCCATTACCGTAAGTCCTTGTTTGGAAAAAGAGCATATTCTTACACGATTGCTTTGAACATAGCCAACATTTTTGTTTTTGTTATGTGTAGTTTTCATCTAGACATTTAATTTGCTGCAAAAAAATTGTATTTCAAAGCTGGAAATAGATTGCTGTTTTCAACTCTGCTGCCTAGTTTAGTTAGCATGGTCCGAAATTGTTTGTAGAGCTGTCAAGATGGCTTGGTGGGTAAAGGTGCCTGCCGCCAAACCTGACAGCCTGAACTGGTTCTCCAGAACCCAAGTGGCAGAAGGAGAGAACCGATGTCTGAAAGTGGCCCTTTGACCTCTACACATGGCCTGTGCTTGCCTACCCTGCCCCACCCCAAGTAAAAGTAATAAACATTTTTAATTGGCGATAATGCTGTATGACTGTTTAGTGATGTTTTATGTTGTTTAACAGCTGTTTTTTGAAAAGTTATAGTTACCTTTTGTTGGTAATTGTATCAGTGGACACAGTTATGTAATATTGTCATAATTCCCCAATGTTCACATTTCACAAATATGTTAATTCATTAGATATTATGACTGTGGTGGCTCCTTTTTAATTATCAACATACCACAGTTATAGAATCACTTGGGGAGGGAGGCCCAATGAGGGACTGTCTGGGTCACGTTGGCCCGGGAACATGCATGTCCCGATGAGGGACTGCCTGGACCATGATGGCTTGAGAACATGCTTGTGAGGAATTTTGTTTTTTCCTAATTGATTTTTTTTCTTAATTGGGTTGAGGTAAGAGGTCCATCCTGATGTGGTTAGCAGCATTTTGTGCTCTGGGTTCTGAATGTATAAAGTAGGGAAAGTAAGGGGCAGCTTTCGTGCATTTATTTTCTCTCTGCTCTTGACTCTTAAGTCCCTGCTGCTGTGACTTCCTGACAATGGTGGGTTGTGACCTGAAATTTTAAGCCAAATCAACCCTTGCTTTATGTCAGAATATTTTATCACAGTGACAGAAATGGAACTAGGACAGTCACTGATTTAAGAATGGACCCTGGCAGTGGTTTTAGAGTCCATTTGTAGAGAAGGAAGACATTGGTGAGTTTGGACGACCTGCTGGGTTAGCCACATGCAGTACGGCGGTCAGAGTTTAAACTGATGTCTCATTTCAAAAGCTAGGTATGCTTTTCCCAGAATGAATAGTTTTAATAAAATTGTTAAATTAGTATTCACTTGGGAAATAATGACTAAAAGGTTTTCCTTTTTAAATTTATAATAAGTAATAGTTTTGTATTCGTGTTTTTGCATCATTTAGAGTTATTGTTTGCTTTGCAGTCTGCTATTAGAGATTAGTTTTTTAGCTGGATACTAATTAAATAATTTTCTAGCTCCAAAATTCAGTGTTAGATATGTCACCCTATTTTCATCACATTTGCCTCTAAACAGTGTCTCTCACTGAACCAGAAGCTCAACCTTTCAGACAGGCTGGCTCAGCTCCTTAGGTCTCCTGTCTGGCTCCCCCAAGGCTGGGGCCACAGCAACTTTTTAAGTGGGTGCTGGAAATTCAAACTGATGTGGGATGTCCTGTATGTGTTGCTTTTATTGGTTGATAAACAAAGCTGTTTTGGCCAATGGCTTAGCAGAGCAAGGCCAGGCAGGAAATCTGAACAGAGATATAGAGAAAGAGTAGGCAGAGTCAGAGAGACACCATCCGGCAGCCGAAGGAGACAGATGCCGGACCCTTACCAATAAACCACAGCCTCATGCCGATACACACAGGTAAAGAGAAATGGGTTAATTTAAGATGTAAGAGTTAGTAAGAAGCCTAAGCTAACAGGCTAAGCAGTGTTGTAATTAATATAGTTGTGTGATTATTCAGGTCTGGGTGGTTGGGAACAAAAGAGCAGTCTCTGTTTACAAAATGGTGCCCACATGGGGCTCAAACCGACAACCCTGAGACTAAGAGTCTTGTGCTCAGTTACTTGTACTTGCAGAAGAAGTACTCTTACCCACTGAGCTATCTACCCAGCCATGCAACCTTGAGGGTTTGTTTTTGTTGTTGTTGCTGTTGTTGTTTTTATTAGATTTATTTTTTATTTTATTTTTGTGGCACCATCCAATTGGACTTTGTTAATGGCACTGTACTAATGCTAATTATGTGACAACCGCACCTATTTAACAAATGAAGAAGTCAAGGCTGGCCGAAGGAAACACAGTAAACCATAATCAAAGGCTTAGATCTAGGATCCTGATTAGCAAGTACCTTCCTCTACAAGTCTCAGCTAGAGGCTCCAGATTGGGAAATGACTACTGACAGGGTGAGAGGCAATCTAGAATGTAATTAGTTAAGACCTCCTGGAAACTTAAAAAAAATCAATTTAATAAAATATTTTTTGAGAGTCTCATACATAAGTACTGTATTTGTTTACATAAGCTTTGCTCTTCCCTCCAACTTCTTTCATCCCCCTCCAACTCCTCCTTTGTCCCATACTCCTAAATTCATGACCTTCCTAAATATAGTTTGGGGTTCACAGGAGAGGATAGAAAGAGAGAGGGGAGCACAATAAAAAAAATAGATTTATTTCTTTTACGTGTGAATGTTTGCCCATTTGCCTAAATATAGTCTGGGGTTCACAGGAGAGGATAGAGAGAGGGGAGCATAATAAAAAAATAGATTTATTTCTTTTACGTGTTTATGCTTGGTGCCCAAGGAGGCCAAGAGGGTTGGAATCCCTGGAACTGGAGTTACTGATGGTTGTGAAATGCCATGTAGGTGATGGGCACTGACCCTGGGTCATTTATAAGAGCAACAAATGCCCTTACCCCATGGCCCATCTCTCTAGTCCCCAGTTTTGTGTTTAAAGATTTATTTTTATGTGTATGAGTGCTTTGCCTGCCTAGATATGTGTGTTCCACGTGCATGCCTGGTGCCCACAGAGGTCATGTCCTTGAACGAGAGTTAGGGATGAGTGTGGGCAACCATGTGAATGCTGGGAACCAAAACCTAGGTCCTCTGTAGGGGCCACAAGTTCTCTTAACCCCCAAGCCAGTTCTCCAGCCCCTGAGATCTTAGATTTTGAGACACATTTGAACACTTGCCCCAAGCAGGACACCATTTTGTCTGTCTTTAGTGCTACCCCATGTTACAGGTGAGAAACCTGCAGTTTGTCAGATTAACTCATCCTGTATCAGATGACTGAGAATTATTGGCTCACTGGTTGCTGGTAGGAGCTGGGTTCTGCGAGCCAGGTCTTTCTTACAAGGCCTCTCTCTCACTACTACAGTCTCCTGCCTAACAGAATAGTTACCTAGTGAAGAGGTTAGAGGGTGGAGGCAGGGCAGCTGAGTAGGAGGGGAGACCCAGAGATGCATGAGAGCAGCTAGGCAGTGAGGTTTTGTGTAGTAGCCAGTTAATGGGGAGGTTGCTGAGCGAGGGGAGAGGCTGAGGGAGAGGCTGAGGGAGAGAAGCAGGTGCGGATGTCTAGGTAATCATGGAGATGGAGAGTCTGTGTAAGAGAACGCTTTGAGACTCTGTAGAAAAGAGAAGGAGTGTTAGGGCTCAGGGACCCGCAGACAGGTGCATGCCAAAGTCAGGGTGTGGAGGTGGAAGGGCCACCTCACCTGTGAGTGAGAGGGCCAGAAAGCTCCATCCTTGCCCTAACTCCCTTCTCTGTGCCCGCTGTGCCCCTCTCTGCCGTCTGCTCCAGCCAGGCACTGTCCTACATACTGGGAAACAAGGCACATGACAGTGAACTGGGCAGACAAAAACTGCTCCAAGAAAATGGATTTTGAATCAGGAGAGAACAATAGAGTTGATGGATCGGGTCTACGCTGCGTGGTGGAAAATGTGGGAGAGCAGATGAAGCAGGCAGGGACTCTGGAGGTTACCAGGGCGCTGTGGGATGGACAACACAAACCGGAAGGGGGGTAGGGGGCGGGCAACAGAGGCAACAACGTTCCCTTTTGCCAGCCTCATAACTAAGAACTAGTGAGGAAGCCAGAGCTGGGTCGGTAAAGGAGGTTTCTAGAGAATATTTAACATTGGGGGAGGGCAAGCTACTGCAGACTTTTGAAGGCCACTATAAAACCTTTTTAACTTTTTAAAGTTGTGTGTGTGTCTGTGTGTGTGTGTGTGTGTGAGAGAGAGATGTGAGCACTGCAATGTATGTATAGGAGTCAAAGGTCAACTTTCAGGAGGTGTCTCTTCTACCGTTCTCTTCAACCATGAGTCCTGAGGATTGAACTGAGTTCATCAGTCTTGGCAGCTAGTGACTTTACCCATGGAGCCACCTCTATAAACCTTTGCTTTCTCTCTGAGATAGGAAGTTCTGTGCTCAACATTGCAGAAGAGCAAAGTGAAATAGAACTGAAAAGTCCCCACTGGACTTATGATCTGAGAATGCTCTTTTCTGTCTTATGAAGTCCGTAATTGCTTTACTGGTAATTTACACTGGCAGATGTCCTAGCAGCTGAGGACACAGGATCGACACTTAATGTCTGCCGTGTACACACCAGCACAATGTCCTCTTCCTTTCCTAAGGCTAGTTCTGCATAGGATGTCTGTGGAACAGTCTGAATGTCTTAGGAGCCGTCTGGCTGGAGGGAGGGAGCCGAGTCCTCCCAGTAGCTAACTGTGGCCTGTGTGCCAGAGCCATCGCCCACAGTGTAACATATCTAAGAGTAGCCACAGTTCTTGGTCGCGGAAGTTTGGTTGAAGGAGGCCCTTGGTTCCTTCCCATCACAGAGAAGGAAGAACAGTGCTCTGAACTTCTTATACTATAATTTTCTGTTTGTGATGGCCTGTGTTTTTATCTCCAGTGTCTTAATCAGCTAAGTTTGAATTTCTCCTCTAGGCCCTTAGCCTGTAGTTGGCAACAGTTCAGTTAAGTGATGTGGGCTGGCACTTATCACCCCTGGACAAAGTGACCACACCTTCCAGTTTCTTTCTCCTTGCCCCATTATTTTTTCATTCTTTTGCCATTATCTTTTCCCCACTTGCCTTTTGCTTTCTAAGGGTCCTGAAGCTGTTTTTATGATGCTTCAGTGGTAGTGACCTAAAATGGTTGTAGTTGCTTCCAAAACAGGTACCTTCAGGCGCCGGCAAGAAAAGCTGGGGAACTGGAAAGGAGCAGCTGGGCCCTAGTCTGGCTTGTAATTGGTATGCTGATGATTATAGCAGAGAAAAGACTTCTGTCTTTTGGAGGCCGATTTGCAGCAAAGGACAGAATGATGTGTGTTTCCCACAAACCACTCTTATATTCTCCATAACTTTAAGCAGAAAGTAAATGTTTTGGCTTAACTTCAGAGTAAATGTCTCCATTTGTAACATCCGTATGCCAAGATGCTGTAGAACCTGCTGGTTATATGTCATTTTCACCGTTGTAGTTCCCTGGTCTGATTGTAACCTGGCACTTACTAAGGTAGCGATTAGCTCTCCATCATCAACTGTACTCAAGACTGACTGTTCTCTGACTCACTTTCCCTTCTTGGTGCCCATTCTGACAAGCTTAAAGGCGACACTAATGAATAAACAGGATTCTTCAGTTTCTCCTTCCTGACATCAGTTTTGCTGTTAGACCAGAATTATTAGACCTCTCTGCTCTGCTTATTTCAGGCCCAATTGTCGCCCTCATCCACACCTACAGTCTCCTTAGTCTCTGATGGTTACCCCGCCAGGCCCATTTTCCCCTCCCTGTTGACACTGGGGCACTTAAAAGCCTCTTTGTGTTCCTCCATCAGATAAAATGCTGTTGTGGCTCCTCCATCAACAACTCTGTTTGCTCCACATTACAGCTTAATTAATTAAGTACTAAATTTGTTTTTTAAAAACAAATTATTTTGTGTGTGGGGTGGGTAGGATGAGGAATATGTGCTGTGGTACACATTTGCCATGGCACAGCACGTGTGTGAAGGTCAAAGCACAACTTATGTCAACCCCCCCTCCACCATGTGTGGGCCTAGGAATTGCTTCAGCTGGTCATGCCTGGAGAGATGCAAGCATTTTTACTTGTTGAGCCGTCGTGCTGGCCCCTGAATGTGCTCCTTAAACACCATGTACACGTTTCCTTTCTCTTTTTGAGCTTAGATAGGTAAAATGAGGACATGCAGGCCACAGGCTGCCTTACCAGATAACTGTTGTAAGTTTTGCAAAGGTTTGTTTCATTTATTTGAACATTGTATTGCCTCTATTTGTAGGACACCCAGGGTATAATACTTGGCATTCATTATATAACCTGTTCCTCCCTTAGTAATAGTTGCTTTTGTGTTACAGGCGAGGGAATGAGACCCAGATGGGTTAGCCTTGAGTTAATAGCCCATAGATTTTTACTGAGAGTCCCCTTAAGTGCCCTATCTTTAATACTGTGTATTTATGTACATGTTCAGGGTCATATGTCTGTATGTATGTTGAAGGAATTATTTATTATGTATACAGTGTTCTGCCTGCATGTCTGCCTGCAGGCCAGAAGAGGGCACCAGATTTCATTATGGATGGTTGTGAGCCACCATATGGTTGCTGGGAATTGAACTTAGGACCTCTGGAAGAGCAGTCAGTGCTCTTAACTGCTGGGCAATCTCTTCAGCCCCCCCACATGTGTTAAAGGGTCAACACTGTAATAAAATGATTTTTAAAGGGGGGAGAATTAGACATTAGACGTGCTGAGCCTTAAGTATTTAGGGAAACAACCTAAAGACAGACAGGGAAGCTAGCTTGTGTGAGCTGAGGAGAGGAGCAGGAGAATTTATACTGGGAAGCCTAAGAAATAGAAGAAAAGTTGTACAAGAATGAGCAGAACTTCTTAAATACTGCCTTGGTTTCCATTCCTCCATGTCTAGGTAGAGTTGAGGTGAGGCTGGGGACTGGCACCTTTGCAGTTTCTGAGGTTATTCCAGTGAACAGCTGGATCTTGAATCTTGAACAGAGCCAACCAAATTTAAATATAGAACTTTTGAGTGTAACATGGGGTGGAGGAGGGGATAAGCACATAGGTTATTAGAGCATTTTCAACTCAAATTTTCCACCTTGTTGTAGACCCATAAGAATCCTATAGTTCTTTATAGTGCTCTGATAAAATCTTGTAGAGAATTCTAGAGTACTCTAAGAATTGGGGAGGGTTTCCGTGATTGTGTAATGAACTGGGGACAGAGAACTGAAATTGCCAGTAAGAATTGTATTACCAAAGTAGATGGGTGGATGGATAAATGGACAGACAGATGGTAGAGCAAGGTCGACAATAACTGTTTTCTAGTAGTTTTTTCTACTTGTTTTCAATTTATGGCTCATGCGTGGATTGCTGAATGAGTGCTGCTCAGCCACTGTAGAAGGTAAAGGCAGCATGGGGAAATAACAGAATAATGAGACAAAGAATCCTATTTTAAAATCCCTTGAATGATTTCAGCAAGGGTTCACTGGTATACTGTGGGTTTTGGGGACTGTGGACCCCCAGACCCTGAATTTCCTGTAAACAGCTTGTTTTCCTATGCTTGCAGCTACTCTGAGCAAACAACTTGTTTTCCTGTGTTTGCAGCTGCTCTGAGCACGAGACAGGGGAGTGGTTTCTAGTGGGCTTGCAGCCGAGAGTTAGGACATGGCCATTAGTCAAGGAGATCCTATATAAGCTGCCCTGGAACACAGGAAAGTTGGCATTCTTGGTGTTCTTGATGCAAGGGGCATTCTTGGCATTCTTGTTTCAAGAGTGACCCATGTCTCTGTCTGTGCGTGTGTGTGTTTCAATCTCCAGCCCCTTGCCTGGCTCATGAACTATACCATAGCATGTAGCATGTAGAGCATTACAAGTGGAGACTCCCAGCAAGATCGGGAACTAGGGATCCTCTGAGAGATTGCCCTCAGGAATGGTGAGGGTGGATAGAAGATGGGTATGTGTCTATGTGTGTTTTCATCCCCAGACTCTTGCCTGATAGTGGTTCCCAGTGGTGCAGGTGCCACAGCAGGAGGCACCGCTGAGATCAGGAACTAGAGACTCTCTGAGGGATGCCCTCCAGAAGACTGGCCAGCAGGAAAGTAATAAAGAGGAGGTGGGAGGGTGAATTGAAGGCCTCAAAAAGAACAGAAGATAAAGAGTAAGTCTTTAAAGAGACAGAGTAAAGACAGTCATATTAAAAGGAGTAAAAAAATGATGGAATGTGCACAGAGAATCTGGATTATGTATATTATTGTGTTTAATTTCTTTGACTAGAGAGAGACATTTGATTCTGGGGACTGCTAAGAAAGGTATCTTGACTTTAAGGATTTGTTGCTTTGGAAAAGAGGTTCTGCTTTTGTTTCCAAAGAAGCTGAGAACCTGTGGATTCATTCCAGATTAATGTGGTTTGATGCACCAAGACCCCCCCGAAGGTCGCTGTGAATACCCCCCAAAATTTACGTCACCCAATAAACAGCAGGAAGTAGTTTACAGTGAACAACGCCCAAATTCCCTAAATGAGTGTTTCTCATCTGCAACCGCAGCAACAAGTGCTGGAGCCAAGGCTATCTGGAGCCACCACCCAGACCCCATTGGGTTGACCAAGGAGTTGGTGGGGGGTGTGTGGCAGCAGTCCCCGGCTCTATACACCCAAGAGTTTGCTGCACAAACAGCTGGCTTTTCCCAGCAGTGGTGAGAGGTGCGTTGCCCCAGCCCAGTGGTGCCCGGCCTGATGGAGCTGCCCCAGCCGAGAGAGACTTCGGGATCACTGTGGCTGTAGTGGCTGCTCCGGAATTGCCATCAGCCAGATGGCTGCTGTGGCTATCTTGTACAATGACTATCTTTGCTAGGGCATTTTCCAGATTATTGCTATCATATTTGTGCTATGTCCATGCCAGTTGCAAATGAGAGTTTGGGTGATTGCTCAGGTAGCTAATTGTCTCTGTTATATATTGCTTGCTTTGG
>LOJH01028928.1:0-17594 GCA_001685095.1 Ellobius talpinus | reverse complement strand
GGATGGAGATAGAGACAGAGACCCACATTGGAGCACTGGACTGAGCTCCCAAGGTCAGCACACCGCTCTCAACCTTCCTAATGCTTCAACCCTCCGATACGACTCCTCATGCTGTGGTGACCCCCAACCACAAAATTATTTTCATTGCTACTTCATAACTGTAATGTTGCTACTGTTATGAATTGTAACATAAATATCTGATAGGCAGGATATCTGATATGCGACCCCTGAGAAAGGGTAATTCAACCTCCCAAAAGGGTCATTACCAGCAAGTTGAGAATCACTGCCCTTGATAAATCTTTCCGGAAATACCCAGAGGTGTATCTTCTGGGCTATTCTAAACCCAGCCAACTTGACAGTGACAATTAGCCATGACACCACTAGAACTGGATTAAGTTTTCACCCCATGCGTTAACATTATGGCCTCGGGGCCTGAGGCTGAGCATGAGTCAGGGTGACAAGTCATTTTTAAACCACAGGAATCCATATCTACTCTCTTGTTTTAACCTTCCATCTGTTTCTATTTTGCTATAGAAGTCAGACCCTTCAACCTGTTAGATTTCTGTGCAACATTAGCAGGAATGATTTGGATTGTCACCACAGGTGGATCATTTATGAGCTGCTTATGTTTGAGGGGTATGGCACTTAGTGGATTTCTGAGACTCAGTTGGTCATTTTCTCCATACTCAGAAATTTGGGGATTCTGAATCCCAAATCCTGTCGAAGAGTGATATCACTCTATTAGTTAAAAACAAAACTGTACCTCAATATTCCTAAGGGCACAAAACATACCACTTATGTCTTGTCAGTAACCAATAGTGGACTTAAAACCCACTCAACAATCCAGAATCCGCAGCTGCTCCCGGGACCCTAGCCAACTACTGGGGCCTACTGAGGTCATGAATCTTTGAGAAGAACCCACTACTGCCATTTTACTAAACCAGCGTGATTGCTAACTGCAGTATAAATTCTGATCCCTGCATCTGCAGATAGGTGGGCTCTTTCCCTTATCAGATTTACCCACCGTCTCTTTGCAACAGATGGAGACCACATCGGAAACCCACAGCTGGTCCAAATGCAGAGGACAACAGACCACAGGGCTGCCCTGCTCCCGTGGGTAACGTCTCCAACACAACTCCTGCACCTAGGGACCTATCAGGGAATATTGTGGAAAGTGGGCAGAGAGACTGTAAGAACGAGAGGAACAGCAAGTCTGCTGTGTGATCATCTTCTAAAAATGCCAGGAAAGCTTCACCCATGGCTGCCTAAATAAGACCTGAACAAGGAAGGACAACACCAATAAACATGCCAAAATGAAACGGGGTGTCTCACAGGGTTCCACCCTACAAAGAACCATGGGCAGCTAAGGGATGCTGAGAGCTGAAGAGAAAGTCTTTCCCAGGAAGAGTCCCCTGAATAGTGATCCAACGCCAAGTGGCCAGCCCTGAAATCATATACATACAAGGAAAATTATATCAACTGAGCAGACTGTATATAAATACATATACATATATAAATACATACACAAATGCACACACACATAAGCATGTGGTCAAATAAATAAGTGCAAAAATTTTTAAAAAAGAAGTAGCATTATCTTTACTAATTTTATATTCAGTGAAAAGGCAAAGATGGGCTAGGAGGAGGAACAAGGGAAGATTTGGAGGAAAGAAAGGGAAAGGGGAGATGGAATTATATTTTAACTTTAAAAATAAAATAAAATTTATGTACAACTTTGCATTCTGTGATGGCTCATATCTGTTGCCAACTAGACGGGATCTGTGATACCTGACATCCACGGCTCTGGGTGAGTATACCCCCTGGAAGGATTGCCTGACAGGCAAAGTCCTGCCCCAGAAGTGGGCAACGCCCTCTGGTGGCAGGTCGAATGTGAAGCAAGGCCAGGGAGAGGCATGGTGTTTTCCACCTGTCTGACTTGGCTCCCTGCTGGTGAGTCATTTACTGTGTTCCTATAGCTGTTGCCATGGTTTGGTGACAGCTTCTTTGACCTTTCAACATGGACCAAAGACCAGGGTTCTCCAGGAAGCAGCCAGATTGCCAGCATGAGATTGGTGCTGCTGAGACAGCCAGCCTCCTGCACTGAGCAGCTTCCAGATTCTCAGCCTTTGCAGCATGAAGAAGGTCATTGTTGGGCTTCCCAGCTCGTACCATATGTCAATCTGGTCTACTGTGCAGTGCATATCTGTTCTATCCTTTGGTTCCTCTAGAAAATGCTGACTGTTCCACACACATCTTCTTTTCCAAATCCAGTTTTCTACAGAAGGCATTCTTAATTAATTAATTAAGTTAGTTGGTCTTGTTTAGTTTATGTGTATGAGTGCTTTGTTTGCCTGCCTGTCTAAGTACTCTATGGATGCTGGGAATTGAACCTGGGAGAGCAGCCAGTGCTCTCATTGCTGAGTCATCTCTCCAGCCCTGTGTAGCAGGCTTTCTTAAGAACTGCATTAAGTTTCCCCTTGAGTTTGCAATCTCAGTGGACTACACAAGGCTCTCAGGTTAGGAGGACTGGGCACAGTTTAGAAGGAGTAAGCACTAAGGATCCTAGTAGAATGTTTATTACATATTAAATGCAGTCATACATGGGTCAAGTTAACCGTAGAAGTGCTTACACCCATGGGACCAAAGAGAAATTCAGTTGAACTGGTTCTCTAGGGCACAGGAGGTCACCCTAGAGAATTTTATAGATGGAAAGGTTCTTGGAAATGATTGAGAAGGAAGAAAACTACAAAGGTGTGTTTGGCCAGGGGATCAGAATGCTGCAGCATGACCGTGAAGTAAGGTAGGGGGAAGCTGTCAATCAACCAACCCCCAATCTCCGACCGCTGCAAACTGTTCCCTCTTCTTGTGTAGAGAAAGTGAAATCTGTCATTTCTCACATGCAGAGCTAAGATTATCTCTTGTCCTTTCTTCAGCATACCTGGTGTAGGGCTGCACCTCATTAAGTGCTGGCGGATGCTGACAGGACAATGCTGGAGCCACCCCTCACCTTTCCTCATTGCTTCTTCCTCGTCTTCCTTCTGCCTCCATCCCTCCATACTTACCTGTGATCTCCAGTCCCTTCTCAAATACAGGTTCCTCCTTAGTGGAAGCCCAGCCTAATACTTCCCACGGTGCCTTTCTACTAGACATGAAATTAGTAAGGATAATGCTACTTCACTTTAAAACATTTTAATTACATTTACTAATCTGTCTTACATGTGTGTTTGTGTATGTGGATATGCATGTGTGCCATGATGCATACTCAGAAGTTAGAAGACAACTGGGTAAACAGGGTCTCCCCATCTACCATGTAGAGTCTTAAAGACCAATCCCAAGTCTTAAGGCTTGGTGGCAGTGTCCCAACCTGACGAGCCATCTTACCAGGCAGACTAATGCTATTTCTACATCCTCAACACCCTTCAACCATGGTCAGGCAGAGTTGATCCTCAATACCCATATGTCAAAAGATTCTTTTGGCTAATAATGCATATGAAATTGCAAATATTTAACCAGTTTTTGTCTATAATGTTTTTCATGACGTTTGTTCCATATCCTTAGGCCCGACTCTACAAAAGAAGCCCATGTACACTTCATTCTTGGTCTATTTGTCTGGGGGAAGACAGACATACTCCTCCAAGATGAGCTGTTATGCAATCCGATGCAAAATAAAAACATGTTATTTCACAATGCACTGTTTCTCTGACGTTATTTGCCTTACATGGTTTAATTTCTATGAAATTGTTTGTTCATTCTGACTCCAGCGGCCCAGTGCTTCAGCAAGCACAAATAGGAACACAACGGATAACACAGTTCTCAGCTCTGTGCTCATGAAATCCTTTAAAAACATTCCTTTGAAGATCCCAAATTTCAATAGATGCTACTTTTCATGATGAAAAAAATTCTTGACTCCTTTGACGTCAACACGTAGTGACTGCTAATAAATAAAAACTTATAAGTAGGATTAATAAAATCCATCTTGTATACATAACTGCATCTGTTTCTTTCAAAGCAGAGGTAGCCTCTTCTAAATGCCAAAGCAAATTCATCTTAGATTAGGTCCAAAAAGCAAATTCTCAAAGAATTTGCTTAGAAATCATAGAACTCTTCAACTGAAAATGGTTATAAGCTACTTAATTAAGGCATGTAATATATCACTGGTGATGCCCAAAAATTTCGTGTCTTAACCAAACCTACTTCCATAGCTACTAAGTGAAAAACTGGGTCATGCCAAAGCAGCAATGACCACCTCACAAAGTGCCCACAGAGGCAACACTGAAGATCTAGAGGCTCACTACATAGAGAAATCCTGCCTTCCTCTGTATGGGGATTTTGGTTTGTGGTTTGTGCTTTGTTTTGTTTTAACCTCTTTCAGAACTTCTTAGGAATTGTTTGGGAACCAAGTCACTTTCTGCCCATCTAATCTGACACTCAGTTTCCCCAAAATACAAATAAACATATTGGGATCTTATTGTCAGCCAAGAGATGTGGGAATGCTAGGTAGAAACAAGATGGTGAAGTTTCATAGCTCAGCTAACATCCATAGAGGAAACAAGAATATGATGTTTGTTCACACACACACGTGAAAAGGTGACTCCAGTCAGGGTCAGTACCATTCAGATCCCCAGGTGAGGAGTAGCTACACGGCCCTTGCTTTATTACTGGACATTGTGTAAGGAAGGTGTTCTTTGTTTGTTGTGGAAGCTCTGAGATCCCTGGAATTTCATGGATTTGAGAGGCATAACCTGGTTAGTCTTGGCAAGCTTTCTACACTCAAATTGGAGTAAATCCATCCAAACCAGGGTCTAGCTCATATGCAACCTGAGAGTCCTGGAAACTTGGGGACTCCATCCATATCAGACTTCCAGGTTCAGGATCAGTTATCACGCATGAATGGGTGGTTAGGATTGGTGTTTGTGGATGTAGCAGAACTTAATTTAACACCATGGCTCAACTTTAAGAGTTCATTCTTGACCTGATCTATTGAGTTAACATATTTGGTAGTCCTGAGAAAGAAGCTTACTTATAAAAGAAGCCAGTGATGATACCAATCAAATTTTTTGTCACCAAAATAGAAGTTAAACTTTCAATTTCTCTTCACTGTGGATCAAAATTAAGAAATTGACACCAGTTTTCATAGTACCTAAAGGTTCTATGGAAGTTACCAAAAGAGGGAAGCAAACAATAGCCCTGCCCATCTGTGATACTATTAACCACTACAAAGACCAGCATGCATGACAATCTACATGTACTCGTGGCTTGGGGTTTTTATCACACAAATTAAATCTAATCTTTAAATGATGCTATTATTGCATCATTAATGTAGGAGTGTTCCTTGGTCCTTTTCTAAGAACTTACTGAAAACATTTTTAGTGGAAGTGACTGTAGTATTTGCTCATTAATGGGGAATTTTCATCTTCTCGCTAGAGAATACATGGTGCTGGTTTCTCACATGCTAAACTGCTCTCCACTCCCCCCCTAGTGGCCACTTTGTCACAGTCCTCTTTGCAGAATCAGCCTTTGAGGGGAAAAGAAAACGCCCACTATATTTTTGGAATTTAATACTACATAAATTCAATTTTTTAATTATTTAAATATTTGTTCATCAACAAAGCCAAAACGGAGCATGGAGTGGAATTTATGGCTGTAATCCTGCACTCAGGAGATTGAAGTAGAAGGAGCCTTGAGTTCAAGGCAGCATGGATCCTGACACAGAAAAGCAACAACAAAAAATGTATTTCTATGCAGTACTTGGTGTCTTTAAATATGGCACTTAGTTAGTCATTTATTTCTTATTATATTCATCATTCTGAATTGGTATTTTGTAGTCATTTCCAAACTTATCAGCACTCCACTGGACATAGACTTTTTTGAGAGTATTAAGTCTCCTTACACGTGTGTTTCTCCATTTCCTGCCTTCGATTAGATTTTCCGCTGTTCATTCACTTCTCCCTCAAGAATCATGTTTCGATTTCTCTACGTAATCAACTTTTAGAAGTTAATTTCATCCTTTCCTAGCCCAGTGATACTTATGATACCAGTTTAAATAAATGTCTATATTTAAGTAGAGAACAGCTAAGGATAACATCAAATCGTATCAAGCATTTCACTCTATTCTCACTTCTAAGTGTTTAGAGTCTTCCAGACTTCTATTCTTTACTCTCAAGAGCAATTTCCTGTCTAAAAGGAAAGCTCACACAGAAGTAGACACCCAGAGAAATTAGGATATTATTTACAAAGGGTATCTCAGTCCTCCACACAGTATGTTGTAGGAACCCAGATCAAGGTTCTACTATCCAGCTGGGACCAGAGGCATCAGGGAAGACTGTTTGGCCTGTGTACTCCTTAAGCTTGCTGTGAAGGAGTGGGTAGGACAAAGGGCAGAGAAGATGGCTTAGTCAGTTAAGTGACTTATTTGAAAGAATGAGGACATGGCTGAAGATCCATAGCAACCATATAAAATCTGGATGTGGCCCTATGAAGCCGTAACTTCAACAATGTGGGACAGATACAGATAAACCCTGGCTCTCTGGCCAGCCAGTCTAGTGAAACAGCCAACACCATATTTGACGATAGGCTCAGAATGATGTGTTTTTCAGGAGTAATGGTAGAGAAGGTGGCAGGCTTGTATACTCCTTGGAGTCATATCCATTCACTTGCATGGACTCAGTGCTTACAATAATTCTGGGAATCAGTTACAAATAGTTAAACATATACCCAAATTCATTTAAAGACACATTCATCCCCAGACACCATCCACTGACCTAAAGGACGCCACCAGCATCGCTGCTTCCTTTTAGGAGTCTTTCTCTTGTTTGTTTGTTTGTTTGTCTTATTACTTTGAGACAGGGTTATCAGCACGGAGTCCATGCTGGCTTTGGTGGAACTTGCGGTGATCCCACTGCATGTGCCTCTTGAGTACCAATAAGTGCTATTAAAAGCTGCTTACTTGGTCAAAAGTAGGCCAAAGGCAAGGATTTCCATTTGTTCATTTGGTTTGGTTTATAACAGCCCTTCAATAAGATTTGAACGCCCAGTCTCGTTCATGCTAGAAAAGCACTACCTCTGACTCAAAGGACACGTCCGGACGGTAGAGGGCTCACTCTTACTTTTAGGCAGTTTGCCTGAGCTAGGCCCCCCAGCACCTGCATCACGTGCCTTAGAGTCACCTAGAGCGTTTTAGAAAGCCAAAGAAAACAGGAACTATGTCTCAGGGTGCCCCCTACTGCACTAGACAATGGTCCCACCGCTCATCTCCGATCACACCACACTTAACGCTAATGCTATGCATAAGCTTTCTGGAAATTATGTTTCGCATCGATCACTCTCTGGATGAAAGAAGAACTACCACGAGGCTATGGATATTTGCTTCTGATTTTGTTTTGTAAAGAGAAATGATGAATTCAGTTCATCGCAAATCTATTTTCACGTGGCATCCTGACCAACGTGTTCCTTTTAGCTGCAGCACTTCTGCCACCTGCTGGTCTCTTTTAAAATAGCAGTTTTCCAACAATCGTTATTGGTTGGTCTGTGCTTTGCCTTCTTAGCAGGGCTCTCGGCAAGGCCCTATGTGATTTAATAGACCACTAATTGTCTCTACTTCATTCATATGGAAAATTATAGGACCGATTTTCATCAAATGGCCGGCCAGGTAATCAAAATATAAAGGAACCAATTGTATTAGTTGTTTGGAACACCCACCCACCCACATACACAAACACACACTCACACACTTGCACACAAGTACGCACACACCCCAGTGCACCCACAGGAGCTAGGGCAAGGCAAAGAGAAGAGAAAGGCTTGGTGAGGCCACCACGGATGTTCCTTGAGCACAAAGAACATGGACTGGATTACATAAACTTGCCATACATGTGGGTTTCTCAAGCGGTCGTTGCCAAGGTAAAGAGGCAACTGCAAAGAAATTGCCTTTCTTCATCTCTTCTCTCTGTTAGAGAAGATACGAGGCCACCAAGGCAAGGCAGTGCTACAAATGCCGATAAGTGGGTCTTGTGTGATTGACACTAAGCAGCTGGGCAGAAAGGGCATTAGCTGCCCCCAATTATACCCGCAAACAAAGTCAATGGAGAGACTGGAGAAACTATTTTGGAATTTAAGTGGCATATACAGACTCCAGAGTCTTCAGAGGCTAAATGACTGATGCATAACAATGCCCAGGTATGCCCGGAAGATATGTCTGGGGAGAAGGTATGGGAAGTGCCCAGCATGACTATAAAGAGCAAAGCTACGCAGGGCCCATGTGTGACAGGCAGGTTCCTTACTCAACTTCTAGGGCAGAGGTTCTCAACTTTCCTAAAGCAACCCTTTACTACAGTTCCTCGTGTTATGATGACTCTCCAACCACAAAATTATTTTTGTTCTTACTTCATAGCTGTAACTTTGCCACTGTTATGAATCATATTATAAAACTTTGAAGGGATTTTTTCCCTTGTAGGCAGCAAACTAATTAGATGGAGCAGTATTCTCACAAATCAGTTGAAAACCTAATAAAACAAAAGCACAACACAGTTGCTGGGCCTCTGAAAGACATCACCAATTTTTTTTTCCAACTGAAGTAGGCTAATTTTTATTCCTTCCATTTCATGTAAAATAATGTCAAAAGCTGCTTTGGATTCTGTGCTACTCTATAGAAGAACGTTTAAGAAATGTTTGGCTACTGACCACTTTCATTGGACCCAGCTCAGTCTTCACTGTTGTTGGGGTCCAGCCTTGATGGGTTCATTCATTCCAGGCTAGGGGCATGTGGATTATAAATGTTAATTAGAATAAACAGAGTTATAAAAGAAATACAGAGACATAGGCTAGAGTTGGCAGGGCAACCAGTAAATACTGAATCTGCCCGTGTTTGTTTCTTAGAATCTTTAAATACCCCAGTTCAAGAGGGGAAGAAAGGAAAAGACTGCTTTAGTGTGATACAAGGAACAAAGTGATTATCATCTTAATAACCAAAGCACCAATTAACCACACCCTAGGTCAAGACATCATGTTAGCCACACCTTAAGTCAAACCTCTTGCCAATAGCCTTGAAGCACCAAGACTAGGCCTGACCTCTCTGGACTTTAGTCAAGGTGGAACAGGTCCACTTCTGTGGCCTCTGACACACAATTTCTGTGCGACTTCTTCAAATTGTCCTGTTTTTAGCTTTTCATTAGGCAATGATAATCCTAGTAATACTTCCTGTCACCTTAGGGCTGTCTATCACTTGGTTGAGGACCAAGGTAGGAGAGTCTTCTGGGAGTAGTGGGCTCCAATGTCTCCATCAAAAGTTCATGATGAGATTGAATTCCCATTCAGAGACATTCAGAAGATGGAGTCTTAATCCAACTATGCTATTTGAAGGTGCTGGGGGTTAAATAAAACCATTAAAATGGAGCCCTAGTCCAATGGGCCATGGCTTTAGGAGAGAGGACCCTGCACCACCTTGGAACTCTGCAACCTTCTCAGTACTAAGAGAAACCTCATCAAATTCAGCTGATGTGAACTTTCCAGCCGCCAGGCCTGTGACTTGAGTAAACCTCCTTTCCTTCCACGTTACCCAGCCTGCACTAATAAACAACAGCTACAGAAACATGACAGACACAAGGGAATTTTCTAGTTTGGGGAAGCAAAATTCTGACAAGGGAGGGTGCAGCACAGAAAGAGACAGATCAGCCAGAGGAGAGGGCTCGGGAGTGCTAAGCAGTTCCAATGGTTTAAGCAGACACATTCCCTTTTTCTTATCACACTATAAGGGAGTCAACTTAGACAGGTCAATTTCAGCACTGAAGAACAAATTCCAAAGGAGTGTGGACCCAATAGGAAGCGCCATCTTCTACTCCAGTGTCTGCTTTGCTTGCTGATCTGCTTTAATTTCCTTTAGCAACATTTAATTCCCCTGCAACGTTCTAACTTTTCAGTGGCCTTTGACCCCCCATGTCCGATTCTTACAGTTGCTAGCTGTGAAGTTCCTTGTGGTTGTCATGGCGTCCACTGACTGGTTCTCCCCATTGCACTCCAACTTCCGTACACAAACTGTCTCTAGAGATGTTCCTGTACTTTCTGGGGCCACCATTTTCCCAGTTCACTAGGAACGAGCTTCTGGCACACAGCAGCATCTAGCTGATTAGCTGATGTCCAGGCTTCTCTTCCAGTTTGCAGTATGACTTCACTTTGAATGCAGGATCCTGTACACATGTACTTTAAATGATGGCCTATGATGGCCTAAGAATTATTAGAGATTTGATGCAATCAAATGCTTGTTGCTTCTATTAAGAGGAAAGACATCTGCCTTGGGTGTTAGTATTCATTTAAGAAGTGGGGCTTGCTAAGCCTAGACAGAGTTTACTCTGCTCATAACTGTTACGGAGAGGCACACACTCTGTTCCATGGTACAAAGATGAACCTTTGGGTGTACGTTAATTCATAACACCTGGGGTCAGACTTCTTTGGTTGGAATTGTGGAATCACACCAGCTGTACAGTCTTGCTCAAGCTACTCAACTTCCTGTGTTTCTAACCTTCCTTCTGTAGCATGGGTCAAATAGTCCCTTCTGGAGGGAAAGAATGAAGTCCTTAGGAAGTGAGGATCTGAGTGAAGGTTATTGATCGACATGAGCCAGCTGTGTTAAGGACTAAGGTCTCAGACCCATGGGAAATTGGCAAAGCCGTTCCTCTGTCAGGCTTGGAAAGACAAAAAGGCAAAGTGTTCCTCTGGGCCACGCAAAAGAATTTACAAATGATTGACCAGTTTTTCCAAAAGCTAGCTAGCAAGTGTACCTTCCTCCTCCTAAATGGTTACAGTCTGAAATCACTTTCTTTCAAACACCTTCTATCAAGACTCTGTGTGTGTCTGTGTGTGTTTTAGTTTGTTTTGTATTGTTTTGCTTGGTTTTTTTGTTTGTTTTGTTTTTGATTTTGTTTTGAGACAATGTTTTTCTGTATAACAGCTCTGGCTATCTTGGAACTCACTCTGTAGACCAGGTTTGCCTCAAACTCTCAGAGATCCACCTGCCTCTGCTTCCTGAGTTGTGGGTTAAAGGTGTGTGCCCCAGCTTTAGGCCTCTCTTGACATGATAAACAACCCATACTTCTGGGCTGTTTCAGTGGTTGGTGCCACCCACTCTATTCGAGTGTGAACATTCCATCTGATACCAGCTTTTCTGTACGTGTGCCTGTATGTCTGTCCTCTCTGTTGTAATCTGCTGGCCTGGATTGCCACCTGGGTACTCTGTCCTTTTAAGAGACAAGCCCCGCCAACTCCCTTTGGAGGTCAGCATATCTCCTGCCTCCTCCCCAGCCTGCTCTCTCTGTCTGTCCCTCTTCTGAAGAGGTAACTACGGTTTCCCTGCTCTCCCTGCTTCTCTCTTTCCTCTTTCTCTGGCCTCCCTTCTCTCTCTCCCCTTCTCCCTTCTTCTCCATAATCCCTTGCCTTATACCATTCCCAATACCCACTAAATAAACTCTATAGCCAAGCTCTCTCTGCATGACTTATCTGTCTCCCACCCACAAGAAGATCCATGTGGCCTTGGGTCACTAGCCACTGCCGCCCCTCAGATCACCAAGGTTATAAACGATAACACTCTCCTTGTCTTCCTAGTCAAATTTCCAGACCTAAGCTGCATAGGGTTGCTAGGAAACCAAATGTTTAATGCATGTGAAGTGCTTAATCAGTTACATACAGTAAACACCTTACAACATTTCAATCCACATTGCTGATATTGCTCAGTGTTTCAAACAGTTCTTTAGATGACCTTTAGACCTACCTATTATATCAACTTTTCTTTAAAATAATCTCCACAACCTCTCTCCCCATCCCCCACATAAGTGCTGCCCCCACTATGTTATAATTCCTTTTCCCCATCCCACGTAACTGTTGCCCCCTTCTATAGCACAGCCTTTCTCCCATCCCCCTTATAACTGCTGGCCCCTCAGTTGCAACAATTTTCATTTTGGCCCCTGAAATTTTGTTCCTAATAAATAGTTTCTTTCTTTACCCTTTTAACTTTAAAAATATGTATACATTTCAATGGTTCATTTCTTTTGATAGGATTTTTCTCATGTAACTACAGTTCAGCTTTTTCCTTAGTTTATTTATCAATTTTGTTTTCCATGGTTTCGGTGTTGTCTTCCCTAACATACATCTAACAGGGAAATAAGACTATAAAAGCAATGTTTTAGAAAAAACTGTCTGCATTCATAGTAAGATAGATTTGAGAGAAGTTAGAGCTGGGCTCCCTTCTATACCAGGCACAGGGTAAAGGCATGTTTACCTACAAGCAAAGATACCTTTGCTTTAGTTCATTTGGGCTCCTGGCAAAATACCATTTAAATACAAATTGCCTCAATTATAGTGCATTGTTTAATTCCAGAGGCTTGGAAGTCAGCATGGTCATTGTGCTCGCAGCTTGGGTGTCTGGAGAAGACTCACTCTCTGGTCCAAAACTAGTAGCTTCCAGCCAACTCCTCACAAGGTCTAAGGATGAGTGAGTCCTCCGAGGTCTTGAATAGAGGCACTAAGCCCATGTCTGAGGGTAGAGTCCTTATGATCTGAATGTTCCACTTCCTGACATTGTCAGTCTGGCAACTGTGTTCCAATGCATGAGTTTGGGAAGACACATGCATTCCGACTGTAGAGAGGAGTATGCATTGTTTCAAACCAATTGGTAGGAAAAGCCAAGATTCAGAACCTTCCATTTTTCTCCGAGCTTAGAGTAAGCAGCTATTTGGATAATAATGTGGGTTGTATTCACCAACTCAAGTTTCCCTTCCATATCACAACAAGAGGATAACTAATGTCTGTTAGTGCAATAGAAACAGAGACACTAGGCACTGCTCTAAGGGTCCACAGCAATTGCTGCCCAAACAAACTGAAGTAGTTTTTAAGTTGTGAAGAGGTCGGACTTTTAGGAAACATAAACACAGTGTTTATAAATATTAAATGTAAATGATGTTTTTCAGTCGTCTGTAGCAAACAACTTTGTTGGATGCAGACTAAAGCCACTTCAGACCAGAAGAGACCCTGACTTGGTAGGTGGCCCAATAATACTTTTCATCACTGTGGCAGAACACCCAACAGGACAGACAAAAAGGATTGTTCGGACATGCACAGTTTTACAGGCTTCAGTTTGGCGAGTGTGGGACCATGTTAAGGTGGAACAGCACCATTTCAGGAGCATATGGATGAAAGTACTGACTTCGTGGCAGAAAGGGGACTTCGTGCGGAAAGAATAGAGGGGAGGAGAATGTGGAGAGATGGAAGGGTTAGCATCAAGGACCTGCTTCCAGTGACCTTCTTCATCCAGCCAGGCCCCAACTCCAAAAGCTGCCCTCCACCTGAAAAAGCTGCCCCAGCTGAGAAGCAGGGATGACGCACTTGAATTTGTGGGGACATTTCACATTTAAGTCATGACAGCAGTCAACAGTCTTTCTTCTTATTTTGGCCTCTTATTTCTAGTACTCATCATAGCAAATTGTTGAGTTATCTGCTAAGTACCTGGGCAGGTTTCTGTGGAGACCAATGATGTCCTCTGTAGCCTAAAGTTCATTTTTGAACTTGGTGGGTCTTTTTATGGGAGATAACTAGGGTGGCTAGGCCTGCCTGGGATTATTGATAATTTTGTTATGATAAATCTCAAAATGCTATGAAAGCCACCTTAAGCTCTCTCTGTTCATTATCGTTGACTCAAAATAGTCAGATTTATAGAAACACCAGCATTCTAGTTCCTACTCTTTCAATTAAAGAGGAACTCATCTTTCTAAGTTACCTGGTTTTGACAAGAAAGACACACTTCTAGACAAGAATTAGAAGCTTCTAGAACATGTGATTTACCACATATAACCAAAACCAAATATGTGATAGGGCCAGTGTTTCTCATGTGAAATATCATGAAAAGAATGGAGGAGGAAGAAAGACATAAAAATCTTTAAACTGGGACTGGTTTCTAAATCCCAACAGATGGCAAAGCCAGGGTAGGCAATGACTCACCAAGTCTATTTAGAGAAGCCAGTGGATAGCATGTCACCCATGCATACAAGTTTGTTTGCCTGTGAGAAAGTAAGAAACCTACCGAAGTTATTTAACTGTCCCACATTAAAAGTGGCTTATATCAGAGGACAACTGGAAACCACCATTGCTACTCTTCATACTACAGAAGAATATACACCACAAAACAAGGGTCCATTAAAGGAGACAATCCAGACAGTTGTTTCCAAGTTCTAAGTTGACCACTTGTTTATGTGACTCAGCTGTCTGCAGTGTCCCCATGCAAAAGATCTGATGACTTCAGCCCTGTGTCAATCATACTTGGCGCTCTGCTTCCCCATCAGTTTCTACCACAGCCCCAAGCAAATAATGAAATCTGTGGGATCAGATTGCACAATGCATTATAACTTACGATGCTGTAGACACTTCTTTTTGTGTTTCCCTACCCCTCATGATAATTCACACATTCTCTATCTCAAACCACCCTGAGGGCACCTCCTGTTCACCCTGCTTTGCATTCTTATGTTACTCCACAAAATTCTGATGGGTTTTTACAGTCAAAGCAACACCCTCCCCAGGTTACATCAAGCTTGTGTGTCTTCTTATGAAGCCACTCAGCACTCTACCTAGTGAAGTTTTCATCCATGAAGCCACTCAGCACTCTACCTAGTGAAGCCTTCATCCATGAAGGCACTCAGCACTCAAGCTAGTGAAGTCTTCATCCATGAAGCCACTCAGCACTCGAGCTAGTGAAGTCTTCATCCGTGAAGCCACTCAGCACTCGAGATAGTGAAGTCTTCATCCGTGAAGCCACTCAGCGTTCTAGCTAGTGAAGTCTTCATCCACGAAACCACTCAGTAATCTAGCTGTGAAGTCTTCATCCACGAAGCCACTCAGCTTTCTAGCTAGAATATCCACTCTTTTTTCTCTTTTTGAAAGATTCCTGCATCACAATGTTTTAATGTATCACTAAAATATATTGACAAACCAAATGGATTTCTTCATAACGCTTATTAAAATATTAACACATTGCTAAAATTCTGTTTCAAAAACTCCAGTTTATGGATGGGGAACCAGCTGAGTGGTTAAAGAGCTTGCTGTCCAAACTTAAGGTTCAGAGAGTTGAATGCCCAGGTCCTGCGTAAAAGATGGGTGGGTATGGCATCTCACCTGTAATTCCAGGGATCAGGAGTCAGAGAGAGAGGACTCCTGTAGCAATCTGGCTAGCCAATTTAGTCATATCTATGAAGTCTATGTTCAACAGAGAGACCTTGCCTCAAATAATAGGGTGAACAGTGATGAAGAAAACCTCTTGACTTCAGCCTTGGGCTTCTGTATACATGTAAGTGCATACATGCTTGAACAGACAGACAGACACACACACATCCACAGAAACAAGGGAGGTAGAAAAAAGAAAAAGAACTCTATTTTACATTTTTAACCCACTTGGATAAAAGCTAATATCTTATGTTTACTTTCCCAATGATAAAAATCTTAAAATCTAATACCATGTTCCATTAATGCATAATGAAAGGAAGGGTACAGATGTGTAGAGGCAGGCTGGACAACATGAAAACAAAGCTACATCCTTTTAATATGAATGAAAAATAGGCAAATAGCCTGGAGATTATTAAACAAATATGTTATTTACATAAAATTCTGTCCATATGTCAGGTCTACATTGTAGATAAGATAATAGGTACAGCGTAGGGCAGCAGGCACAGCGTAGGACAGCAGGCACGGCGTAGGACAGCAGGTACGGAAAGCCCATAACTCACATACATAGCTTTCAGAGTTTTCAGGACTATAATAAATTTATGTCCACTGGAAAATGGTATAGAAATCTCTAACTTTTTGCATTTATTACCTATTATACCCACAAACAAAGGTGCACATATAGGCACACAAGTGCTTTGTACAGTTGCCTTTAATCTGAATGGGGTCCAGCTTTCTGACATGATGACTTTAAAGACATCCCTTACTCTAAGATTCGACTCATCTTTCTTTCTTATTTGTTGAAGGTGTTCATTTCAACAGAACACACTGCTGTCTCATTGTAGGGATTACTAATGAAATTATTCAGCTCAATGTCATGTGCCATTTCTTCAATGTAAGGTTAGTATCATTTAGTTCACTATTATTTTTTTATGATCATTAGTAGCAGTAGTATTGGTTTGGGCTTTAGTTTTTGACACAGAGAAGTGCGGAGGTGGCTGGCATCCATCGCCTCATTAGGTTTTCCCTGCATTATTAATAAGCACCCCATTGGAAGATATTCTGAAAATATATAATGTTCTGCTTTCCATCACTTTGAATTTCACTGTCATTGACTTTTTAAAAAATTGAATCAGTTATTATACTGATGGTTGCAGAATGGTGATTTTAACTGCAGTCACTTTTCTGTTACTATATCAAGTAACTAAATCTACCAACTTATCTAAAGAAAATACATTGTGCTCACTGGTTTGGATACTTGGTCCAAGGTTGCATGAGTCCATTGCTTTAGGGCTTGTGTAAGTTACAATACAATGACTAGAGAGCTTAACAGAAGAAAATTACTTATTTTCTGTCCAGAAAGAGACAAATAAAGTGACAATGAACCCACTTTCTTCGTTAAGCACATTCTCTAGCAACCTGAAAACTTTTCACTGGGTCTCTCCTTTTAAAAGTTATACTGCTACCCAAAGTCCCTCACTGGGGACCAAGATTCTAACATGTGGGCCTTCGGGGACACTCCATATCCAAACTGCAATCCCTCCATTTACAGTCACTATTTAGCATTGTGTTGTGAATAAGGTCCCTTCCTTTATATTTTCCTACATTCATTACATATGCATTCATTATATTAGTTTATACAGGATCTAAAATAGTACCAAAAACTGTCATCTCTCACACATTTGGTTTCCTCTGTTGGTGTGACAGGGACTAGAAATGTCCTTGTGGGATGACTGCTCATATGGCTGGCAAATTCATCCTGGTTCTTAGTAGCAGACCTCTCCAAAGGGGTGAAATGTCCTCACATAATGGACTGTGAGGCCCTCAGATCCACTCAAGAGGTTAAGGTAGAAGTGTCAATACTTTTCTCACCAAATCTTGGAAGCCACCACAGCTGCCTCAATGCCTGGTATTAGCAACTCAACCCTGAGTTAATATGGGAAGAGACCACATTAATGTTGTAGGGAGGTGACTTGTTTGTTCCCGGCTGCCCAGAACCAAAATGATCACACAGAAAACATATTATTTGCAATACTGTTTGGCCAATAGTTTAAGCATATTGCTAGCTAGCTCTTATATCTTTGTTAACCCATTTTTATTATTTTATATTTTACCATGAGGCTTGTGGCCTACCAACAAGGTTCCAACTGGCAACTTGCGTCTTTCTCCTCTGGCAGCTCCACTGTGTCTCTTTGACTCCACCTACTCTCTCTCTATATATCTCTTTCAGCCTGGCTATATACTGTTAAACCATTGGCCGAAAGCAGCTTCTTTATTCATTAACCAACAAAAGCAATGCTTATACAGAAGGACTTCCCATACCATTTTCCCTTTTATGTTTTAATAAGAAGGAAGGTTTTAACTTTAACATAGTAAAATTACATATAACCAAACAGGTATCA
>LOJH01028926.1:1757-15995 GCA_001685095.1 Ellobius talpinus | reverse complement strand
TCTCTCTCTCTCTCTCTCTCTCTCTCTCTCTCTCTCTCTGTGTCTGTCTGTCTGCCTGTCTGTCACTCTCTGTCTCCCTCCCTCTCTCATTCCCTCTCCCCTCTCTCTTGCATTTTTAGTTATAATTTATTTCATATTGTGGAAAGGAACTGTAATACTACTAGGAATACAGGGTCTTAGTACTTGAGCAAACACAAAAACCCATCCACTCTTGTTCTCTTGGGTCTTCTGTATCCACTTTGACTGATACTGACTTTATATTCATTTAAACAACCTGACCTCTGTTTCTGTGTACTCAGTAGGATGAACTCGTGATTACAAAATGCCTGTGACATGAGAAGGTGCTTCAAGCTTTCACAGACGTTATCAATTTAACCACTTACACAAGGCTATGGGAAAGGATTGCTCCGTCCATTTCACAGGTGATAAAACTGAGGAGGCACCTCAACAAGACTAAACAAGCTTCAGTGCCAGCATTGTGAGTCAGAACATGTACATATGCTCATTGAGTGCAGTGTCACCCTTACATTAAGAATGAAATATATTTCTATAGGGACCAAGAATGCCAAAGTGACCACTAGAGAAATACATTACATGGTTAGAAGTGAACTGCCTTTCCTTCACCATAGTGCCTACTTACAAAAACATTATGACATGTATTATCTCAAGATACCAGCATCATCTTCTTTTCTCATTTCAGGGTTTTAAAAATGGCCAATAAAACTGCCTATGAGCCTGTTTTTTTTTAATCTTGCTATATCCGTTTTCAGCTGAAAGTATTATGTTGCCTTTCATTCAGCTCTCATAAAAAAACATAAATTCACTGATTAAAGATGAAATCATACATATTCTTGTCTTCCAAACACACTGTCTAATGTACTTAAAATTCTTTTCATGGGGGGTCGGGGAGCACACAATGGAGACATCTATGCAGGTGGAGGGGTGAACTGTGGCCACCTTGTGGCTAATTGCTTTAGGGACAAAGGCAGGATGACCTCCAGCCCCTGGCATCTGCAAACTTGCTTCTTTCTCTAAATTTCTTTCTGAGTGCAGTAATTGGGCATTGACTGAGCAGAGCTGTTCTCTCCATAATTTGAGGTAGGGAAGCAGCTCGGCTTTGGAGAGTTCCACGGTCGCTACCTTTCTCCAGTTGCACAGTTTACGGTGTTCGATGCAGTCTCTGGGGAGCATTTAGAAGCAAATTCAATTACCTTTTCATGGCTGCTAGGGATGTAAATTCAAGAATAGCCATGAGTTATTTGCTCATGGTCTGAAATAAGATTATGTTGTATACAAATGTGTAATGTGGTCATCCTAAAATAAATTCATTAGCTTCTAAATGTCAGAAACAGAGAATGATCGTGCCTCTTGAAAAGGGGACTAGTCTGGGGGAATAAAAAACTTGGCTTTCTCCCAACTGCACTCATCACTACTAGATGTGCGAATTTAACTCTTTCTTCCTGTTTCGTTATGACTGAAACAAGAGGAAACAAAAATCAATATGTTCTCACATATTTATTTTAACAGTGAATTCTTTTTGATTTTCAGAAAAAGTTTTCAGAACCTAAATGCACCAATGCAATCAAAAGGCAGAAAAGCCAGACACACCCACAACTATCCCTTTCCTATCCCTCACTTCCCCACCATCCAAGTCCCTTTAAGCCACCTCCACTGAATCCTGGCATTCGCCAATGGCCACTGGACAAACTGATGTGCAGGATCCTTTGTATCCTAAGTGTCTAAACAGGCCAAGTTTTTAAAAGGAAAACATTTCACAAAGATGCTTTATAGACATACTTCCAACCTCTTGTTTAGGAAAGACTAAGCTCATTAAGTAATTAGAGAAAAATTCAATTCTCAACATTAAGCTATGTGCCACTGGTGCAGAATATAAAAGAAGGTTCTCTGAAGCACACTAGTTGAATTGCTCTTACAAAGTACCTGACGTGCTATGGCCTGAGCAGCCTCACTGATTTTCTCCCCAGCTTCCGTCCCCACTGACATGGTGGCTTGCTGCTAGCTGTGCAAAGCACACAGGTAAGACCTATCATCTAATGATCTCCACTCAAAACTGGGCTTGTGCCTCCTTTAAATCTGGCTCGTGGCTCGTGGCTTGCTCAAGTGACAACAGCTGCCTTTATTACTACCCTGTTTCTTGCACGAGGGATAAAATGCGTCTGCATTTGCCCTTTATTCCTGAAACCTAATTATTAAGCAGTCTACAGTGGGAGACATCATTTTATCTTAATGGGCTCTGGGGCCCCAAAGGACAACTTAATATGAAAACAAAATCTACATTTTTATCTTGATGGAAATTGGCAAAATATATTGATTTAGGCAGATGACCTACTGTTGAAGAATACTAAAACTGTTTTTTTTGAAAAGGTACAATTCATTTAGTAATCAATTCAAGCAATTTTTACCAAATATAAACTATGGCTTAGGCACTATTGTAGGTAGGGCATTGTCGTAGTCCACAGACCACTTACCCAAGTCCCTCACTAACACCATGACATAAATGAAACACAGGATGGTAAGTTCAACATTTAAGAGAAATTATTCCAAGTGGGGTTGCAAAGGATAGCACTCCCAGTTAGGGCTGGAAGAGTTCGGAGACACGACGACTCCTGATCTAGTTTATGAAGGTGATAGATATAGTGAACATTGCTTTCCTTTTGGTCATTGTAGCCGAAACCATTGTCAGTCCTATTCTTTGGAGGAACATGGCCACATGGAAATTTTTAAATAAATTTATTTGTTTATTTTACATCCCCGCCACAGTTTCCCCTTCCTTGTCCCCTCCTTCCTCTCCCCCCAGTCTCTCCCCTTCCCCCTTCTGTTCCCACCATCAATCCCCTCCTCCTCCATTTCTGTTTAGGAAAGGGCAGGTCTCTCATAAGTATCTACAAAGCATGGCATATCAAGTTGCAGTAAGACAAAGCACCTCCCCATGGATTAATGTGGCAAGGCGACCCAGTATGAGGAGCAGGGTCCCAAAATCCAGAAAAAGTGTCCAAAACAGCCTCTGTCTCCACTGTTGGGAGACCCACAAGAGCTACACAACTGTAACATATATGCAGAGTACTTAGGTCAGTCCATGAAGGCTCCCTGGTTGTTGGTTCAGTCTCTGTGAACATCTACTAGCTCAGGTTAGTTGATTCTGTGAGTTTTCTTGAGGTGTCCTTAACCCCTCTGGCTCCTACAATCCTTTCTCCTCCTCTTCTGCAGGATTCCCCAAGCTCTGCCTAAATGTGTGGCTGTGGATCTGCATCTGTTTCCATGAGTAGCTGGATGATGCCTCTCTAATGACAACTGGGCTAGGCACTAATCTGGTCAGAGGACATTGCCACTTCAGGCTACATATCTGTTATTGCTAGGAGTCTGAACTGAGGTTTTGTTTGTAGATTCCTGGGAGATTCCCTTGCACCCAATTTTTACCTTTCCCTGAAATGACCCCCTTTCCAGTAGTTTTTTTCAGTACCCCCACCCTGCCATCCCCAACCTGATTGCTCATGTTCCCATGAAATTTTAAGTCTCCCCTGCAGATTACAATAAAATGTTACTGCACATTAGTTCTGAATGTAAGCATACGAGATGTGCACCACCTCCAAATCTGGCCCAGAAAAAAAATTCTCACACTCGACACTCATTCTCTTTCACCATCCATCCTCTGCCTGAATGGAAAAGACTCCAAGGACTTAGTGAATCCAGAAAATAGTAAGAGCCAGGGTCCCTGAATCTTTGGAAAGGGCATCCTCCAGGCCCAATTTTTGGGGGTGTTGAGAGATAGTTATAATTCCAATAACCAAGCAATAGTGACAACACAGAACTTTGCTACTCATGATTTAATTATGAGGCAATGGGTAATCTCTGAATGGCTTTATACAATGAATACATGACCAGTTTCTTAGTTAAGAAATAGGACTCAGGTGGCAATATGGAACATGGATTAGGAGACGGGCCAAGGATAGAAGCAGAAATAACAAAACAGTTTAACCATAAGTAAAAGCAAGAAGGGTGTGTGTTTGAATTTGCTCATTAGCAATCGGCACACAGAGCAAGAAAAAGACTAGTAAAAGACCCACTAGAACACGAATAGGGGCACAGAAGACAGGGGAGCCATGTGCAACATTTTAATTCCTGGGATTGGTGAAGTTTCATTCACAGGAAATGAAGCACAAATAGTGAAGATCTGTATGAAAGATTAGTGATCATTTTGAAAATGCTCAATGTGTCATACAAGTAGATAGCCATAATACAGTAGGACATATATAGTTCTAAAAGTCAGAGAAAAGAAGGCCCAAACTGAAACTCAGATATAGGAATCACTTGGTTAGCATCATACAATCTGATGAGGTAGCCCAACAAGAATATTTACAATGAAAAGGTTAAAACCTAGAGAACAGTTAAGACAGGCTAAATGGAGAGCAGAGACAAAGGAATGAGCTGAGATGTAGAGGGAAAACCAAGAAGGGGGAGGAAGAGAGGGAGAGAGGGGGGAGAAGGGAAGGAAAGGGAAGGGGAGGGAGGGGAGGGGAGGGGAGGGGAGAAGAGGAGAGGAGAGGAGAAGAGAAGAGAAGAGGAGAAGAGAAGCGAGGAGAAGAGAAGTACAAAGAGACTTTAACAGGGTTATTTTACCTACTGAAAAGTAGCAATGAGAGGGAGGCGAGAGTAAGGAAGAGAGAGACTATTCCCCAACCTCTCCCTTCTATTCTGCAGTCATTGGCTAGTGCACCATGCCTGGAAGTCAGAAATCAGTGGCAGCTGTTCACTACAAACTAAAGTTGAAGAAAGAATGTAAAGAATGGATCTGAGAGCAGACAACTAAACAACCTATTCTGATGTCACCAGAAACGGTTCTAACGATACAGTATCAGAGGAGACTAGAAGACTGCAATGTAGAGATGGCAGCTGCGAGCTGGAAGGAGGAACAGAGACAGACAGACAGACAGACAAACAGACAGACAGACAGATGGGCAATTAACCTTTCTGATGGTGGTGTTCATGTTTAACTTGTACCATCACCCTGAATCTTATTAACACTTCCGGTATATCCTTGGGAAAACTAACAGGGAGCATTTTAAACTGTGCATACTCTCCCAAGGATACTTGCTAGATTAGCCCTTGCCTCTACTACACCCATGTTACAAGACATTCAAGAGTAGCTGGCATGCCTCCAAACAGATGATCTCAGGAAGTACTGAGCAAGTCATCTTCTGCACTCGAACACCCCACTCATGGGCATTTATTGCACTGTTGAAATCAGTTAGGTGCTTAGTTCTCTTGTCCATTGGACTCCTTTAGGAAGTTGTTGGTGTTGGTGTTGTTTGCTCTCTCTGAATCACCACAGCTAGATTTTTAATATGAGAAAAGGCTGCAATTTACAACAACTAATAAAGACTCGTGTCTTTATGGAATGAGTGTGTCCTTATTGCTGGACTAACTTCAGCATCAGTCATGATGACCCACCAGAAGCACTCTGGGAGCACAGGAAACTTCAGTATAAAATAAACCGCATACTTTGGTAACACCAGGGAGGCAAGATATAGTTCCTTATCACTTTGGATAATATGTGATAATAGCTGGACAATATAATCCATAGCAGTCCACAGCAGCTGCTAAAACTTGCAAAAGCTGCCCACAGTAATAACATCTTACAGTTTTGGAACACCAATGTACTCCTCAAAGTGGCCTTCAGAACTCAGAACCATGGGGAACACAAACTATCTAATGCATTTATTATACAAACACTTAGACAATCAGTCATTAATTTATACATTTTCAACAATACTTCTTAATCAGACCACTTCATTTATTATAAACCCTGAAAACACAGAATTAGACAAAAGGGTCCAAACCTCTGCCTTCAGGATGCACATGGGTGGCATCTATGTTGAAATGCACACCTATGTCATAAGATTGATGACACTGGAGTTTAGCTTTGGTGACACACTTCTTAAAGGAATGCCCTCTTCTTCACACTGTTAGTCATTCTAATAACATCCATCTCAAAAGTTGATTTATTAAGTTAAGTAGTATGCCAAGCTAATAAATCCTGGATCTTAGAGAACTACATGTAGATTTTAAAGATCTTTCCTTAGTTCTAGACATTTTATAATCATTGTTTGACTCACTCATCCCTATAGCGCTAGAAGCTGACATTGAATGCAATGTCCGAATTGGACAGAATAGGAAAATAGGACGAAGAGAACCAAGGTTGCTTTCCAAAACCATATAAAGCTAAGAGTCAATCTCAAATCCATCCGGTGCCAATGTCTTTGCTTTTTCCCTATGCCATTTCTAAGTGACTTTCAAATCACTCATTTTAACGTTCCATTTTTATCAAAGGAAACACCAGTAAGTGCTTCTAATGTACACCTATTTTCTTCAATCTTCTATTTAGTTACACTTGTTTTATGAACTACACCTCAAAAACTCCTTCTACCTCTACAATCAATGAGAATAGTAAATGGATTGAGCATCTGCCCTCAGCATTATTATTCTAGATAGGAAAATGATTACCAAATTCATGCCTGTGAGTTCACCTTTCAACATTCATTTAATCAAGATGAGTAATTACCCTAGCGGGCAGTAATTAGGTAATTAGTAAAACTAGTTAATACAAATAGCATATTAATATAACCAAATAAGTGCTAGTATAATTTTTATAATTATTGTGGCATATAGGTCTACCTGATTTTTTTAAGTAAAAGACATAATTTCTGGGCTATGTATTGTACAATTTCCACTTGCATGTGGGAATGCCTTTTGACATCTGTGACCCTGCAGAGTAAAAAGGAGATTGAGACAATTATCTCGGGTACTGAAGCAAAAGCCTGCTTGCACTAAAATTATCAGCCTAGACTTTGCCTGATTTTCTCTAAATGGTTGCTCCATTTTCTTATATAAAAAAGAGCCACCTTGTAGCATTGTACCTAAATAGCCTTCTCTGCTTAGAAAATGAAAGTAAAGCATTATAAGAATAATTTATCCCGGACAGACAAACAACTATGAACATTGGCAAAATAGTATATAAATTGATATTTATCTCCCACAAGAGAAAGGATTTATCTTTAGCAACACTACCCTGTGGCTTCCCCATCCCAACATGGAAAACCTAAAGCAAGTGTAATGAAGAAATACGTTCAGAAGAAAAAGTCAGTATCTCTTGATATGACAGTGTGTGTGCATTCTCTCTCTCTCACACACACACAGAGAGACACACACCTGCATCTGTATTTTCAGTATTAGATATTATATCACCATTGTCACCATATCCTGTGATGGCTTTGCTTGAAGTAGTTCCCAGTCTTAGCATATCTTCAGATAGGTACTGATCCACATACAGGATAAACAACAATATGGGAGAAATATTTACAGAAATAGCTCATCTCTCCCTAAACATGAGCTGCTGATGATTAATTTCGTGCATTCAGAAATGCTGTGTGCCAACAAAGATCAACCAAGGCCCCAAATCCTAGAATACTGGCCGCATAATAAAAAAAAAAAACTTCCAAAGTCATTACCTGGCATCTAGTTTATGGCTTTCTTGTTTGAGGTAATCACTTCATATCCCCATTTGATTTATTTTATTATTGTCCATGAACATAAGATAATGTTTTTGGTGTCCAGACCTTCTTTTAATGGCAGAAACCCTAGCTCAGTCAATGTCTTCCCATGCTGGCATCAGTAATAAATGAAATCTGGTTCATTAGTTTGCTTGGTCTTTCTTAAGGGCAAAGGTTTCATCTTTACCCATAACTGAATATATTATAATACATCACAATTCAATTAAAACTTTTTTCTTTCATAAAAATACAAATTGAATTATGGTTGGTGTGTCAATTGCAACATCTCTAAAATCAGCCAACCCCTTCTATACAATCCAACATCATTAGCTTTGTCTCAAGTCTTACTGATATGCAAAGCAACCTGAAATATTGCCTGGTTTCCCAAATCCAAGAAGCTAAATTTTCATATGATTTTTCTGTCATTGTCTCCGAGAAAAGTAATCATTTCTCAAACTATGAGCTATTTGTTTGAATTTCCAGTCTGTAAATTGTGAAGAAGGCGTGTGGATATGAAACAAGAGAAGATAAATTGCAAATTGGAGCTAAAGAGAAAATAAATACAAAATCTTAGTGGATTCTAATTGTTTTTCACACATCATAGGAACAGCTATTACCCTCCCTTCTAAATTTATGTCATCTGTGCATTTATCTATATTCCTATTTGTCTGTCATCTATCTGTCTTCCACCTGCTTGTTAGTGTCTATTTATTTGGCGTGGTAAGTTGTGCTGCCTTTGTCTGCAAAGAAGAAAAGAAGGGGAAAATGATGACAAATCTTGGTGTAGCATGAATAGCAACGAGGTAAGGCTGATGCCTGATGTGCGGATGAATCCTGTAAATGAAGTGGCCCTTGAATTAAATTAATTTAAAATCTGGCAAATATTACCCGGCATGTTTGTCAATGTGCTGTATAATTATTAATTTGTTCATTGAAGCAACTGTATAAATAAATAGAAAGCAGAATGTCATGATTAAGCAAGCACTGAAAATTCCAGGGTCAAGGAGCCCTGCAATATAGAGATCTCAATAGCTTTCCTGGGCCCTACTTTCACATCTCCTCGCACAGCCACATGTCGATAACAGCAAATTAATTGGCCCACATTTAGATGCCAACAGGGCTTTTGTATTCTCAGTGCACATTTTTGTCTTCTTGGAGTGAGATGTTAGTAACAGGGGTTTTAATATTACCCCTAGGGGAGCACCAGAAAATCTTAACAATTTCCTTCACTAGAGTATTTTCATTAGCGCTAAATGCTGTGCAATTTCCATTTGAAATCAGGTGTAGGGGCAAGCAGAACGTGACAAGACATGTTGCTGTGCTGCTTGCTTTGCTATATTCTTCCAATGTTCTTTATTTACTGCCACGAGGTCTCAGAATAAAAGCATATACGTCGAAAATGAAATATTTCTAGATTTCTCTTTGCCCTTCCTTTTGAGTGATGGAAATTCTGTTTTCCTCAAGTACTCGAAACATATTTTACCAAGATAAAGGAAGACTTAAAAAACAGTAACAGCATGGCACCCAAAGTAGAGTGACTACCATCACGTGGCACCTATGAACAGAGATCCCAGGAAAAAGATGAAGTCCTGTGATGAAGGAATGAAATAAAAGTTAATGCAAACACCGTTGGCTTCTCAGTTTTTGTCTAGGCAGCTCAATTACACAACGGATTCTAACCTGAAATAATGAAATGCTTATCGAGCATAATTTTTATTTTAAAATATAAACTTTAAGTAGAATTTGTATTGAGGGTGTTAGGATAAACAAAACTCTGGCTAATGTCATTTCTGTTCCACAAAAATATTATATACCTCTCCTGGAATGAAGAGAAATTTGCAGATATGTTAAATTGGGCCACTGATTTTGCTATTATTTTCACAGTGCCCACTGGCGGTGTGTATTTGCTTAGTTTTTGTTTTGCTTTGGGTTTGGGTCTTGAGTTTTGAAACAGTGTCCCAGGATACAGCCTAGGATAGCCTTGAGCACATGACCCTCTTGCCTCAGCCTCTGGGGTACTGTCACTTATGATTTACCTAGTATCTGAGCTCCTAAATGCTCTAGTTGAGCTAAGTCCAATAAGGTAGACAAAGCTAGGAGACTACACTACCTGAAGTAGAAGAACCACCATTTGTGTCAAGGATGGTTCTAGGTGCTGCACACACACTTGCAGAATCTAGGCCTAGGCCTAGAATGCTGGTTCTGTCAGCCTCATTTTACAGATGTTAGAAATGAAGGACAAACATATTTATGGAAATTCAAGAACTGTTTTCTTATTGCATCTATCAGGCTTGCATACCAACTGCCATGGCATTCAAAGAACAAATAAAAGTCTAGCTGATGCCAGGCAGTGGCCACACGCGCCTTTAATCCCAGCACTCAGAAGGCAGAGACAGGCAAACCTCTGTGAGTTCGAGGCCAGCCTGGTCTACAAAGCAAGTACCAGGACAACCAGGGCTATTACACAGAAAAACAAAAACTCCAACTGATGATGTTAGAAATTAGCCAGCATTTACTCATCAGTTGTGATAGACTTGGGATGGTCTCTGAATGTATGAAAGAGGAAGGTATTCTCCAAATTTGACTGAGTGTAAAATTTATCTTTCCCATTTATAAGCATGAGTTTGCCAAGTTACTTCCTGACCTGCTGCTACACTAACAGATTAATGAGCTGATTTGTTTATGACTTTATGTTCTCAAAAATGCCCTAAATTGGGGAAGGGCAAGATAATACAGCAAGAAACAGAGAATTTTCTAGCACAAGAGTTGTCATCTTATTCTACATCAGGAATACTATTTTTTAAATTTCCAAATCACCAGCCACACCATATGCCAAATAAGCTAAAATTTCTGAACTGGTACTCAGGAATTAATAAATGCTTGTTTAAATCAATAAACATAAATGTCAATCTACTCTAGTATCAATTAATACAAAAGAAATGTATAATTTATAATTAAGAAGACATAACTGTTTACAAATTCCCACCTGGACCTAGGTACCATGGTACGAAAGTCAGAAAAATGTCAATCAACTCTGCTACACTATCATTTCTACAATTTGGGGTAAATTCCAGAACCTTCTTATGTCTCATTTTTCTCTTTATAAAATAAAATCATACTTGTCTTTCCTTGAAGAGACAACAATATGTCAAACAAAACTCTTCAAGTTTTAAGCATTTCTTCCTGTTCCCAGGCCTGTAAATTGTAACCAGTCACTGCTAAAACTAGGCACAATGCCTTCCCCCAGCCACAGTTAATCCAAGTCACACTGAACTTTGTACCACCAGGGACTAGGAGCCAATTAGCATGTAAACTGTACCTAGATGTCTTTCCTCGACTGTCAGCATGTCTCTTTCCAACCACTGCTAAAAACTACTCTTGAGCAAAACACCTCATTTAGCCTCAGGATCGACTGGCTCATCTTCAGTGTCTTTCTTTTGCCTTTGTTCTTTCCTGTAGAGCGATTCCATCAACATTTTTCATATGAAAAACAAACAAAAGGATAAGAAAAAACCTCCTTCGGGTTTTTTTCTCCTCAATCAGAAAAAAACATAGAGAGCAAATTGTGGACTTAAGATTTGCCTTTTGTTTTGTTTTGCTTTGTTTTGTTTTGTGGAGCTGGAGATTGAACCCAAGTTCTCACATGTGCTAGGTAATTGCTCTACCATCAAACTTCATCCCCAGCCCTAAAACTTATCTTGAACAAACAAATTCTACATTTATTTCTCAAGTCTACCACTGAAGAGCATAGACAATTTCCTCAGCAGCTTAACTTCCTCATCTGAGAGCTGGGGATAAATCAATGTAGCTCCCCAAACTGTCAAATAATATCCAAGAGTGAATACAAAGCTTTCAAAATTAAGGTGGAGACAGCTGGATCACTGAGGCTCACTCGCCAACCAACCTAGCCAAGTCCGTGAGCTCCAGGCTAGTAAGAAACCTTGTCTCAAAAATCAAAGTGGATGAGACCTGAGGAAAAAAATCCAAGATTGGTCTCCAGCCTCCCCACACACATACACAATCATGTACATGTACCCATGCACAAGGCTTTTGAAATTAGAGCTATGTTGTTAAGTTTAAGACTTTTAAATTATGTGTCCATGTGGCAGAGGAGAGGACATATGACTGTGTGTGCAGTGCCCAAGGAATCCATAATGGGATAACAGATCCCTAGAGTGGGACTTCCAGGTAGTTGTGAGCTGCCTGATATGGGTGCTGGGAACTGAACTTGGGTCCTTGGCAAGAATAGTACACGCTCTTAACCAGTGAGCCAGCTCTCCAGTTCTTATGTTGTTAATTTCAAAATAATCATGAGCTCTTCACAATACCACTTTTTCCAATGTCTGCCATCAGGGTCTTTCTTAATTTTTTAAAATAATTTATTTTTGTTTTTGAGATTATAATATAATTACTTGCAACATTCTCCCCTTCTTCCCCCTCGCCAGACCCTCTTATATACCCCTTTTTTGTGGCCTATTTTTCATTAATTGTGTTACATGAATGTGTGTGTGTGTGTGTATGGTCAGGTCAAACAAATATACATAAATATAAACATAAACATACTTATTATATGTATTCCAAAATATAACTGTTCAATCTGTATCATGTTACACATGCACACACAAAAATAAATAAATAAATAAATATTTAAAAATCTAATAAAAAATGAGCCAGGTGGTGGTGGCACATGCCTTTAATCCCAGAACTTGGGAGGCAGAGGTGGACAGATCTCTGTGAGTTCAAGGCCAGCCTGGTCTACAAGTCTACAAAGGGATTTCTAGGGCAGTCAGGGCTGTTACACAGAGAAACTCTGTCTCAAAAAATGAAAACAAAACAAAATCTAATAAAAACTGAAATAAGATTAAGTTATTTCTGTATTTATCTCCTTTTCTATTTCTTCTTAATTAAGCATAGTCAAATACAAAAAATAAAGAGCTAAAAACTCCCAGTTTATGAGAGTATGGGTATTTTCAAGATCAGCGACATTCTGAATGTTCACTGCAAATTATATGGTGTACTTCTATGATTTATGAAATTAGAACACACAGACAGACACATAGACACAGACATGTACACACACACAAATACACACTCAGGTAGTGATCTTGAGTTTACAATCTGTCACCTAATAAAGAAACACTCTACCACTGAGTTGCATGCCAAACTCAGAACCTATTTTTGTTGGGGTTTTATAAGTATTTCACAGAATCAGCCATGGACCAAAGCTGCTTCACTTGGATTTATTTTAAATCATGATTGTTGGGGCTGAAAGCTTAGCGGTTAATAGGATGTCCTGTACTTCCAGAAGACCTGAGTTCAGTTCCTAGCTGCACATAACTCTAGCTTCAGGGCATCTCTCTGTGGCTCTCTTCTGGCCTCCGAGGGCACCTGCAAGTACATGGTCCTCTTTGATCATAAGTAGAGCACTACTCTTGGAAAGTGTTGCATCTAGTAGCTGCCAATCAGGCCTCCATGACACTTCCCTCAGGCCAATGATAACAAGAGAAAGCAATAAAGTGTAGGTAAATATCCATGTTGACATCTGCTATGTCTACAACATCCAGTCTCCAAGGGAAGCAGTAATGGACTTAGTGCGGCACTGTGCTGGTAAATTGGCTCGCGAAAAGAGCCATGATTTGCAGCACTTGCTGAGTCTTACAGTGGAAATGCTCTCTGTGCAGCTGATTTCAGGCATCCAGATGGACCAGGCCTCAGTGAATGCTGAGAAGAGAGACAGGCCATTGGCCCTCAGGAGCTGGCACAAGCTGCCTTGGTGTAGCAGCAGTGGCCTTGGTGATAGCAGCAGCAATGACATCATCGAAATGATTATCTGGTATAGTTTGGGCTACAGACCCAGTTAACTAGCACCCCTAGTTTATCAGCCTGATTCCTGATGCTTCTTGGTCATCCTGGATACTATGCAATACTTCCTAGTAAGTCACTTAGCTCAACCCAAACGTATTTCTGCTGCTTAAAGCTCAGAACTCTGACCTTCTAAATATGGAATGTGGAGGTGAAGAACCTGAAACGTAGAGTTTAACCTCCTGCAGTCCTAGGGAAGATTTTACTTTAAGAAATTTGCATCTGAAGAGGATGAAACTCTTAAACAAATGCTGCTCAAACTTTAATGAGAATCACCTGGGGATCTTGTTAAACTGCTGAACCTCCTCATTGCTTAGGACTCCATAGAAGCAGAAAAGTGACATTTCTCACAGCCCCCTGGGGTGGCTGCTGCTGCTGGCCTGGGAGCATGCCATGGGGGAAATCCTAGAACTACAAAACTAAACATGATGATGGGTGTGGATTCTTGCAGGCACCCCTAATTTCAAGCTACTTAACGATTTGCCTACCTGCCTTTTTCTGATCAGTGTCCCGGAACCTGGAATATCTGTCACTGATGACATAGATGGAGCTGCTGTGACAATCTCCCTCTAGGTGGCCTGGAATGCAAGGCCAGTGCCATCTCATCGTCTCTAACCATCTTTTTAAGGGCTAGTACACAAACCATAGTTGTCAGTTCATTTATTCACGAACTCAACATTTCTTTATTTGTTGTTATGTGGTTTTATTTTTATTTTGCGTTTTTGGGGGGTTTTGTGTGTATGTGTGGTTTTTTGGGACAGGGTTTCTCTGTGTAGCTTTGGAGCCTGTCCTGGAACTCGCTCTGTAG
>LOJH01028925.1:7451-18496 GCA_001685095.1 Ellobius talpinus | reverse complement strand
AAACAGCAAATACATAATAATTCATCATCGAATTGCTGTGTACAGCCTCCAGCACAACACAACTAAAAATCCCTTCTAAAACAATGATGCCCTAGCTTACTATATAGAGATTTTTACACAGGCAGTCTCTCTCTCTATCTTCTTCATGGATGAGCATCCCATTACCTGTTTTTACTACAGAAATGTGACCAATGACAGTATGCATAAAAGGTAAATGAACATTTACATCCTAGCGTCCTAATCTCTAACAGAACTTGTAAACATACTACTTATCTTTGGGTTATTTTAGAGGCAGCCCTGCCTTAGCTAAATTCTACTTTGTGTGACTATCTCCTTCCTTCCTAATCATTGGTGAATCCTTTATATCACCAATTCTACTCTTCTACATCACAGCTTAGTAGTGGAGTGCTACCCAGTATTTGAGACGCATTTACAGCCTCCACAAATTAACTCCAAATGAACTTTACATCTAAATGTCAAATTTGAAGTGGAGAACTTCTAGAAGACACTTGAAACTAGGCCCCTTTGAGTTTGGCAACCTATGTAGTCCTTGGAATTTTTATCTAAGGTCTCGACGTATTGAGAAAGTAAGAGAACGCCTTCTCTAAAACAGGGAAATTGCATGGTAGGGTCTTTGGCAGAGGGGTGGCATCAGATCCTGAGAACCCACGTTTTTCTACAGTTGGGGCTGTGGTTATCCATCCCAAGGCCACTGTGGACTTTGTTTATAATGCCCTTGAGTTACCCTGTGTTCCTCTTGTGCAAAATTGTCTGAGTAGCCTCCTTCTGAATTTGTAAAACTGAACCCATTGGTGTTGAATTTGGCACAAATCTCCAGCCAACCTGGATAGGTCTGTCCTAAGATTGGAAGCCAGGGCTAGGAACTACTGTGCCTTGTGCCTTCAGCTCACCGGTCCTGTCATTCAGGCCTCACTCTCCAATCAGAGCCCACCAGTCAGATAGATGGGAGGGTACTTCTAGGAGCCAGGCTTCTGGCTCAGCTTGTTTCCTGTGGAAGTCGGAAGTTGTCCTGTGTGTTGTGCCTTGGGCTCCACCGTGGGGAGAAAGCGGGTTAGCTTGGCAACTGCACCATGGTGAGTAAAAGAGCCTGTTCTCCACAGATAGGGAGGGAGAAGTGGCTGGCCTTGGTGAGAAAGAGGCTGCTGTCTCTATAGACTGTGTGGCGCGGCTGACTGAGCTGCGAGAGGTGGTGTGGTGAGTCCTCCCCTGGTTTGGTGGGAGTCTGGGGGCTAGACACAGAGTTCGGCGTGTTCCTGCTGGTTCTGTGTGGTCCTGCGTGATCGTTGGAACTCCCTGGCCCAGGGAGGCAGCCCCTGAATAACCTCACTCCGCCGGCTGCATCTGCACACAGCACTGGGAGCAGGACTGTACTTAGAAATATCCTTGTTGTTGACATCACTATGAAAGGCGGGCGCCTGTAGTCCTTGTATTGTCAAGGCAATACAAGGCAATTTTGTGGAAGGCAAATTTGCCAAGCTCGGAGAACCCTGGTCTCTAGCATCTTCCCAAAGTTCTGCAGTTTTAACATTTAACATTTAGGTTTCGGATCTGCCTGGAGTTAATTTTGTGGGGCTTGTAAACGATTATCTCCTGTGTAGAGTGTTAGGAAAAGTCCTAAGAAGAGCAGCTCCGCCGGCGCAAAGAAATCCAATCAGGTCAAATCAAACCAAATTAAAATGCCCATGTTTTATTAAATGCACACTCTCGGGTGGCCGAGAGCACGGCAGGAGAGAAAGAAAACCGAGGAGCACGTGCAAAATCCGGGACCACGTGTTCTTCCTCTGGGCGCCCATGTAAATACACTGTGGGCGTGGTCCTGAACCCTCCCTGGAATGCTGGGATTTGGAGTCCAGACCAACGCAACTCCTAGGCCAGGGGGCTGGGATGGATGCCAAGGGCGGGGGTGACGCTCCCAACTTAACATCACATAGAGTAGCACTCCACGGCTAAACTGTGATGTAGAAGAGTAGAATTACTTGTAATAGAATTGATGGTGTAAGGACTTACCTGTTCTTAGGAGAACTTAAGTCACAAAGTAGAATTTAGGTAAGGGCAGGCTCCATCCCAAATACCCCTGAGATAAGTAGTACACTAACCATGCCTGTTAAGAGAATGGTATGGGAAGATGGAAAGTTTGTTAAACAGTATTAACCACCTTTAGAGTTGAATTCCCATAACAAGGGAGACAACCCTGATTTACAGCCAGCAGAAAGGCCCATCCCTTCGTTAAAAGACAGGCCTCTAAATGCTGTCGAGGGGCCATTCCAGGTACAGTCAACATTAAGTCCTGGTGCGCCATGAAGGTATATTAATTCTAGAACAGCTGCATCTCTAGTCCTTTTGAAAATCATTTTGAGTCAGGGTCTTCCATATTGATTGAGGTGGACTTGAACCCTGTCTGTAGCCCCACAGGGCATTGCCCTTGGCTCTCCACCCAACTGACTACCCTCAATTCTTAGTTTACAGGTCTGCAGCACCACAGTTCTAAAGTTACCAGTTTGAGTCACATAGTGGGCATTGCAGTAACAGGAAAAGGATTTGCCCGTCGAGCATGGCTTCCCCCTGTAGAATGAAAGAAGATCAGTGTACTGTGTACACTGCAGGGGGAAGCGGACTAGACAATAGCTAGATCACAGACTGAAGCTGCAGGGGTCTTCATCATAAAGAATGACCTGATAGGGCAGGGTGAATGACATTCTGTGTAATTTCCCAGCATGCATTAATTTCTTCCATGTGAGTGAAGACAGACAGAATTGACGGGTGTACAATTTTAGGGAGTGTAGCTTGAACTATTGAGTGTTCAGTTTCCAATCGTGGAGCTCTCCTATGCAGATGTGTGCAATCCTGGTTGACACAGTAAGTTAGCTCAGAGGTTTGAGACACAGGCCATTGGCTGGAAATCTGTGTCAGCTTACAGCACTCAGCAGCTAACATTTTACATGGGACAAAGTCATACAGTCTCTTACTAATGGCCTTCATTAATGCCGGGAACCACATGACTTCACTGGGGGACAAGGCCTGAGAATAACATGAATAAGTTTTCCTTTTGGCAAGGCCTAGGAGAATTTAAAACATTTTTGGTAAGGCCAAGAGATAGTTTGCTGTATAATTCTGGGCATGACTCCAGGAGCACATTGCTGCCTGCTCTCCTTGTTTTCCTTACAAAAATTATCGTTGATTGCCTTTAGTTTCACTTTCTTAGAGCGATAGATGAAATGAGTATTTTATTAGGAAAACTTTCCCCTGATGATTGTCCTCTGGGTGAGCCAGAGGGGATGTTGTTAAAAATATACAGTGGGTCTGATTCAGCTCTTAAAGCCTTTGTTGTTTCAAGTGTTACCTTGAATTCAGGATTCTCAAGAACAGGATGCTGCCTTTCCAAAGCACCTTGTGAGTAGTCTGAAAGAGTCACAGTAGTTCAAGACATGACATATTTGCATGATTGTCCTGGAGAGAATGATTCTAACCACAGGAGTCTAAGAGTAATGCAAAAGAATAGATGATATCAAGAGTTAATAGGAAGAATTTAAGAACAGGGAATGACGTAGAATCGTAGAAACCCACAATGCCCTCATTTCTTTAACTGTGTCAGTACTGCAGGAGCCAATGTCGTAGGAAGCTGAGAGGAAGGGGATATGAGAACGAGGAATACCAGCAGTGCCAACTATTAAGAGCAAACTTTTTAGTTATGTAGCTTACAGGGTGATAGGAAGAAGCCTGGTATGTCCCCTGTAGGAGATAGAGTAGTATAAAATATAGACTGAAGTTATTCAGCCTTGACTGAGTTGATTTTAGACTTGATTAGCACTGAAATTCTCTTTTACTTTGCACCATGATGTAACTGCAAATGTTGCCAACTGGGCATAGTGTTCCGCCTGTAGCTGAGCCTAGTTAGAAAACTTCCTTTGTTGCTTGCTATACTGCTTATGCTTCTAACGTGAAGGCTACAAATCAAGTAGGTAATGATTACTGATGGGGAAGTTGAGGGACGGAAAGGGAAGGAGATAAGAGAACAAACTGGCAATTATTGTAATTATTATTAGAAACTCAAGGAAACAAATATGACTGTAAAACTGTCCATTTTTACTATTGAAACTGTATAAATAAAAATGACTCAGGCTATCTGGGGTCACTTGTTTGAAACAGGTGGTCAGACTATTCTTCCTTTCAAAGACTTCACACATCTGTCCCAGGTCATCAGACCCTTTAAGAGCAAGGCACTCAGCAGTGTTCTTCCAATTACGTTTGTCATTTTAAAGAGTCAATTATTGGCATCATTTTTTAAATTTCATTTTCTTTAAATGCATCATTGCTCTAATCTGTTTGTTTCTATCGTCCAATGTGTCCTGATTTAAGAATTTTATTCCATTTTTCTCTGAAGCGCTATATTTATTTATTTATATCGATTTAGAGTGGTGGTTCTCAACCTGTCACAGCTCCCTTTGGGGGATCAAATGACCCTATCACAGGACTGGCCTTATACCATTGGAAAACACAGATATTTATTTTATAATTCATAACTGTAGCAAAAGTGATAGTAATTTTTTTAGCTGGGACTGGGAGGGGTCACCATATCATGAGGAACTGTATTAGAGAATTAAAGCATTAGGAAGGTTGAGAACTACTGGTTTCAGTCAGTGTCTCCTGTAGCTCAGGCATGCCTCACACTATATAATTGAGAATTGCTTTGAACACCTAATCCTGCCTCTGCTGCCCAGTGCTGGGAAGCCAGCTCTGCAATTCCTCCAGGCTAAGTGTTGACTGGTTTGTGGAAATAAAAAAATAGACCAGTGATTGAGTATCCTCCAATTTCCCTAGATTCTATTGTGAATTTACAAATGAAGTGGGACCTGTGTGAGAATTGAGTTCACTGACCAACTGTGAAGCAAGTATAGTCACAGCACACAACAGAATGGGCGAGGAGGGTGAAAGCTTTCCTGCTGTGACAGTAGTTGGCATTAGCAGTGCGTAGTGAGGGAATCAATTTCAGGTGTTCCATAGATGTCCAGACTGACCATTTCATGGTTTCATAAACCAGGCAATCAAGAATCTGGATAAAGAACTGAATTTTCATGGAACCAAATTACTGTAGTTAGAGTAGTTGAAGCAAAATTGAAGAACTGGATAAAATGTGGCCCTGCGTAAAATGACTGTGTTTTCCAGGTTTAAGATGTATATCCCCAAGAAAAAATGGCATAAGTAATACTTTGTGTGCTCTCATGCAAATCCATAGTCTCTAGAGCGCATGGCCAGAAGCCTGTTTCAACTTTTTAACATAATTTTTGGGGATTAAAATTACATCATTTCCACTCTCTCTTTCCTGCCTGTAAGCCCTCCCATAGATTCTTCATGGTGTTCTAATCCGTGGCCGCATTTTGTTTACCGACAGTTACTCTTTGAATGTGACCTGCGTTTGGTTGCAGGACCTCCTAGCTATGAACATTGAGTGTGTAATGAAATGTGCACGCATAGGACTCTGTGCCTTAGAAGAGGAACAGGAAATGCTCTAGGAGAATGGAAGATTTTTACTAAACTACAAATTTCTCAGATTAGGGCCCTCTCTTAGTGTGGAAGGGCAGAGCTGGGAAGGCTTGGGCGGTCTGAGTCATTTGATTTCTGCTCACCCAGTAGGGTAACTGCTAATGTCCTGAAGCTCAGCTGGGTGGTCCTAAGTAATGATGAACTTTGGGAAGACTTAGCAATCAGGAGGACCAGTGAGAGGTAGTTTACAGGTTCTTTCCGGGATTCACCTCTCTTGTTCTGCTGTAAGGAGCTGTAAGGAAGACCACAAGCCATGTCATAGTGAGTGTGGGGGCCACTGTCCCCAGACAGGAAGAGAGGTTGACTGAGCTATCAGAGTCTGAGCTGCCTGGACTGGGATGGATCATGAGCCAGATTGAGGTTCTGTTGGTTACTATGGTGACCTGGGCAGTGTCCCTTGACCTCTGAGCCTTGTTGAGTGTGGATTCCCTGGGGAGGGGGAGGCTCTGCCACCCTCCCCATGGGGGACTTGTAATGTAACTGTCCAGTGTGCACACATAGGCATTGCTTTTGATGTGCAGTGGGAAGACAGATTGGAAAACTGAAGGTCTGCTTTTTAGAATTTCTGAACGTTACATTCCACTTTCAGGTTTGTCTTACAAACGTTAAAGACAGTTTAGAAACTGGTAGAAAGGAGATGATGGGCATCATCCTTCAGCAATACATGATTATGATTGTTCTTGGTTGTTTTTGCTCTTTTTGGGGGCCGGCCACCCAACTTTCAAATACATCACACATGGAGACTTACTCTTAATTATAAATGTCTGGTCTTGGCTTGTTTCTAGCCAGCTTTTCTTAACTTTAAATCATCCCCTCTATCTCCTGCCTCTAGGATTTGACCTTTCTCTATTTCTGTATACCTTTCATTACATCTTACTCCTTGGCTTGCCGTGTAGCTGGGTGACTGATGTCCTCCTCCTTTTTCTTTCTGCTTCTTTCTCTTCTATTTATTCTCTCTGCCTTCCATTCCCACCCATTTCTTTCTCCTGCCTCGCTATTGGCCATTCAGTTCTTTATTAGACCATCAGGTGTTTCAGACAGGCAAAGTAATAGAGCTTCACAGAGTTAAACAAATGCAACATAAACAAAAGTAACACACCTTAAAATAATATTCTACAACATATGATGTTTTAACTTTCTGCTACTGTCGGCCATCACGGTGTATGAAGTTCAGTTTCAGGGCACAAAAGAAGTTTCTGAGCTGTAGAGGTATCTCAGGTTTGTATGATGTTAGACAGGTGGATAGGGCAGATGCCATGTCTTGTAACATAATAGTCCATGTGGTAGGGAGCAGGCATTAAATTTCTCTTTATCATTGTTTTGTGATTGGGCATCATTGGGGCAGGATTTGCCTGGAGCCGTAAGGGGACATGAGGGGCTGTAGAGGCATAGTAGGCTCTGGAGGAAATCACCTCCATTTCCAGGGAGGGCTCTAGAGCATGGGCCTCTCTGGAAGAAATATCCGCAGCTGGAGGGTCAGAAAGTTAAAAGTTTAAGGATCACTTTGAGTTAATTTTGTTGGAGTTATGAAATCTGTGTTTATTTAATTTCTATACACATAGAATCAAAGGTAGCTGGTAAATTGGTCAACAGTTTTCCTGGCTCAGTTCCTTTGTTCTTTTGATTGAAAGTACGTAAAAAGTTCCTGCTTTTGTTGTTGGCCTTTTCTCTTCATCCTTTTTATTCTTTCATAAATATTGTACGCATTCTTCATTGTTTTATCTTTGTAGTAAATATAGAAGTCACATTGTGCCAGTGTGTGTACTGGTTTTCATAATCCCATCGAGCATTCTGAGTGTTTCCACTTTGCACGTAGCTTTGGAATTAGTTTTCCTGTTATAAACTGTTGGGCATTGTCTTTGGAATATATTTGATTTATGGTGCAAATTGACCATAAGCAACATTTTAATATTGATGCATCATGTTCCCTAAGATCATTTATATACTTTATTTATTTAGGCTTTGTTATTGGTAGTCTGTGAGAGACTTTTAGATTATTGGATAAAAAGTATTATTGGGCTTGGCAGGTGTCTCAGCCCTTATTCTTCCTGGGGATGACCTGCATTCAGATCCAAGCACCCAAATCAGGAGGCTCATAACTACCTGCTACTCCAGGTTCACGGGATATGATAGCCTCTTTTCTTGTGTGTCACCTGTACACACATGGAAGACATTCTCTCAAACATGCAAACATTTACATAAAAATGGGGATACATTTGTTTTCAAAAGTTCTTATGACTTATAAAGCAATTAGAGTAAAACAAATTGCTTTAGGTTTTTAATACAAATCATACATTGTTTCTTTAAAAACCTGCTATCTTGCATTTGGTTTGGAAAAGTTTTCCTTTCCTCACTCTGATACAGAATTACATTTAATCATCAATCATAGGAACGTGATCCTAACTTTTGTGAGCAAGAAGGTAGCTATAGTAGATAGTTAGTATAGCAAAAGTTGTATTTTATTATGCTGATGGTCATCACATAAGGTTCACACTCAAAATTCCCAACAATGGCCCTATGCCTATCTCACCAAATCTGCTCACCTGGGCAATGTATTTTAGCTGAAGTTCATGCCCAGTCTCTAACAAAAGTCTCTGATTCAAGGGTCGGGATCCTGGGCTTGCCACAGGGCTGATCAAGGGGATGTTTTTCCACATGTACAGAGCAGAGCATTGGTCTTGGCTTCTGTTATATACTGTCCAGTGGGCATCATGGGGTTCTAGTTATCTGGAGTGAGTGATATCACTGGGTTCTGGTTATCAGGTACAGCCTTGGGTGTAGTGTGGTTCATTACTAAGTTGTTTTTACATGTCTAAAAGGCCTATTTCAGACTCTAATGAGATGATCATGGTTTTTTTTTTCTTTCAGTTTGTTTATGTGGTGGATTACATTGACAGATTTTAATATGTTGAACCATCCCTTCATTTCTGGGATGAAGCCTACCTGATTATGGTGGATGATTTTTTTTATGTGTTCTTGGATTCAGTTTGCCAGTATTTTATTGAGTATTTTTGCATCAGTGTTCATGAGGCAGGCTGTTGAGGACTGTGAAAGTATACAGCAGGTGATAACTAGTGTTTAGATTATCAGCCCACCAGATGAATGACTCTCTGATGGGGAACCCCACCTGGGAAGACTGTGAGGTTACTGACTAAATAACCAGTTGCTCCTTGTCTGTATTTTTCTCATGTGCCACTTCATTTCTTCCCTAAGAACTGCATTTCTTCCTTCATAACAGCTATGGGTGTTTCCCCATTGCTTGTGTGTTTTTCTCATGTATATATTCCATCTTATGGGCACGTACATTTGTGAATGGTCAGGAAGATGACTTCTCTCTACACTGTATTATTCTGGTATATAAACCATGCTCTCGTTGTTCAGTCTTTGTCGTATTTTACAGTGAGAAAGCTTGAATCCTGTTCTCTATCAATAGCACAACTGACAGGGCAAACTGGCCAGACGGAATATCCTTGTGGAGAGATCACAGGAGGAACTTTCACAGAGCGGAATTGCAGGTGTCTGGCCTTATTATATCATAGTCCTTCAAGAGGTTAATAGCGACTTAAGCTTTCCCCACTGACCCTTATTGGAACCAGCATTTCCCTGTTCTGACTCAAGATAGTGATTAACGCTTTGCTTACAACTTACACACCAGCTTTTTGGTGGAAGATCTAACTAACTGCTTACCTTCAGCCCTGAATTTTATGTGACTAACAGACAATTAACTAGCTAATTATCTGATCCAATCAGGAAGGGATTTAGTTTACACTCAACTCCACCGATGAAAAAGGCTCTGCGACCGCCAGAGTTGTGAGACAATTCTCACTCTCTCAGCCTTGAACAACACCATTACTAGGTCCACCCCCAGGTTCTGAAACTACTGAAGGGCAGAAAGTGTATTCTTAGATCTGAAATGTTTCCTTTTTATGCAGCCAGTTTTTGGTAAAACTGCTGACACAAATAGCGCTGTTTGCTTCCTCCTTCTTTATGCAGGTTGCCTAATTTTTATTCTATGCCTAATTTTGCAGAAAGCTGCTTTTCCTGAACCACCGTAGAAAGTGGGCACTTCCTGCACTTTTGCCTTTTTTGTGTTTTGCGGACTATAAAATAGTAGTCTACACTATTAGTTATACTAAGAAATGTAAAATGCGGCTGGAAATGGCTCAGTGGTTAAGAGCACTGTGTTCTTCCAAAGGCCCTGAGTTCAATTCCCTGCAGCCACGTGGTAGCTCACAACCATCTGTAATGAGATCTGGTGCCCTCTTCTGGCCTGCAGGCATACATGCAGACAGAACACTGTATACATAATAAATAAATAAAATCTTTTTTAAAAATGAAAAGAAATGTAAAATAATACGTACCATGACTAATAAAAACCCAGAGACAGAAATTGGGGTTTAGCCTGAAGGTCAGAAAAGTAAGACAGCCAGCCACTGGTTCTTACCGCTACCTCAGTCCGAAATGGCGATTCTGCCTCCAGGAAGCCTCAGAATGAGACTGTGTGAGAGAGCTGTCTCCTCCTATCTTATATTCCTCTCTAGGGCTGGGATTAAAGGCGTGCCCCACTACCGCCCAGTTTCTGTGGCAAACTTGTGTGTCTACTGGGATTAAAGGTGTGTGTCACCACTGCCAGGTCTGTAAGGCTGATTAGTGCTGCTGTTTACTGTTTCTTTTGTTAGTGGAAAGAGTAACAAATCATCCATTAACCTTCATAATTAGCTTTCAGTGTTGTTTCTCGGGGTTTGTTTGTGTGTGTTAATACTATGAAAAAGCAAATGATAAATAAAAAGCATCAGAAGTCTGATGAGTCTCCAGAGGCATCCGTCTCTGGTCTATGAGCAGTGTATCTAGAATCTCTTCCAGAAAAATGTCAATGATGTTGTGAGAACCAAGAATCCAGAATATAATATTCCTGGTCTGAAGTATCATCATGGATATGAAATATTTCCTGAAGAGGTTTCTTGCCACACCAACCCCAGTAGATTCCGGTGACAAGTTCCACAGACTGAGGCGTTAGACTCCAAAGGGAGGAGGTCTCCTGGAACTGGTTGTGGAACTCTCTAGCCGGAGAAAAATAGCCTGGGCTGAGATTTTAAGTGAGAAAATTGGATAAGAAGCCACCCTTTGAAATGGGGTCGCTGGCCATGACCTCTTCTCTGAGAGATTCAACGCTTTGCTTCATAATCATTTACATAATTACAAAATAACACTTTGATAGAATATCCTCAACAATATATGAACTTGTATGGCTGTGTGTGTGTAGATGAGGTTGGCTCTGACATTGGGGTATAGAAAGCATTGTTTAAATATAGTTTTAAATTGAACTTTGAGGATTTTTTGATAAGACAGAAGCTAGATGTTCGATAAAGATTACTCATGGAAATTTATTAACTCGAGATCAAGACCTAGGGGTCATAACCAAGTGCCCTTGAAGACTTTGAATTCACTCCTGAAAGTTTGCCATTAACTGTGATTTTTTTTTT
>LOJH01028924.1:5252-17594 GCA_001685095.1 Ellobius talpinus | reverse complement strand
GAGATTCTGCACCTTTAACAGACTCTGGTAATTTTGGTTTGTGGACAGTTCTGAGGAATAGACTAGAGGGAACTAGAGGGGACTAGAGGGGGCCATGGCTACTAACCTGACAGGTGCAATAGATTTTGCATTAATGTTGTGTAAGAAAAATTGTGGTGGATCTTGGGACTATCTAGGATGACAGCTAAGCTGAAGGAATGGAACCTATATCAAAACCTGACATTTCAATGAGTCAGCCAGGCAGTGAGGAGGCTACAAGGAAAAGTGGGACCCAGGCAGATGAAGAGCAGCGGGGTGGGGGGTGAAGTGTGGTGTGTGGCGGTGGCGGGGAAGGGGGAGAGAACCTGCTAGAGGAACTTAGACAATTTTTTTCAGTGCAATAAGGAAGCCACAGAAGGTTTCACGCAGGTGGGTGATGCGATCAGATTCTAATAAGGTCACACTGGCTGCAGAGTGGTGAGATCAACTGGACGGAGCTCTGAGATAAGCGTGACTCGGGACAGCACGTGGTAATTCTTATACAAGTTGGAAGTGCCAGTGAGGACAATGCCAGTCAGCTTCCCTTATTCCAGTTCCAGCAGTGTGTGGTCAGGGAAGGACGGCATTCTATGAGCATATATCTTGCTTTTCAGCATAAATGTAATTGACGTTCTTATGCTATACCAGCTTTCTAAGGCTGTACTGATAAGATACCATGGGCCTGGCAGTTGAAAACAATAGAGTTTTTTCTCTCTCCTGGTTCTAGAAGGTGGAGGACTGAAATCAAGCTGTCACCAGGGGACCGTGCTGCCTCTGAAATGTCCAGGCAGACACCTCATCTCATGTAGCCTCCACGGTCTGCGTTGGCTCCTTGACATCCCATGACGGGTAAATCTGGCACTCCAGTGTCTGCGTCTGTCAGCACTCTCAATTCTTTTATCCTCCTGCCTCCGACTCCTGAGCACTGAAAGCCCAGGTATCTGCCACTATGCCCAGTCTCTTTTTGTGAAGATATCTTTCTCATTGTGTTAGGGCTCACTCCAAACCAATAGGACGTCATTTTAATGTGATTCCATCTACAAGGACTGTTTCCAAAGTTCTATTCACTAGTTGGAAGGCCTGGGATCTTATACGAAGGAGGAAGGCCCACAACTAAAACTAAGTCCCCCTATATCAGCTCAACTATCTTTAACAACAAGAAAGCAAGGCTGGTGAATTGGCTCAGTGGGTAAAGGCGCCTACCCTAAGACCAAAAACTTGAGGTCGATACCCAGGACCCACCTCCCAAACTGACCCTCACAAATTGTTCTTTCCTTCTACAGTTTTCTTTGGACCATTCTGTAGTTTCAGGACCCAAAGCTGCAAAGCTTCATTTTGTTCTCTTTTGATGCCTGTTTTTCTATTTTTCTGGGTTATCACAGACATGACCAACAAACATGTTTGTGCTTTATTTATTTATTTATTTGTTTGTTTTTAAAAACTACAGAAAAAGATAATAGCATATTTCAAAGGGGATAGCGAGGGGTTCCAAGGGTAACTGAGTGGCAGGGTGCTTACCTAGCATGTAGGAGTCCTGATTCATCCTCAAACAAAACCAAGTACAAGCACCTGTCAGTGGAATACCGGATACAGGTCAGGACGTCCCGAATCTTTATGGTAGTATAATAATTGATTTTTGCAAGTTCAATCAATTAGTAGAGAGTCACCGGAGAGACTATTCGTCATTGCTGTGTTTATCAGAACACCAAATGCTGATAAAAATGATGTCTGCAGTTATTGACTATTACTTATGCAACCAGTTCTTATAGACGAAACAACACAGCAATTACCTAGTGTGCTGTGCAAGCCTCAGAACTAACTGTTGAACTTGTGTGACATGTAGACCAAACCCATCCTGCAAGCTTCCCAGGACACACTGATGTGAAGGGAGAGGAGAAAATGGTGTCTGACCTCAGGGGGGTTCCAGTTGACCTAAAGACAGTGTGTATGAAGCTTGGTGGGGGGCACACGCTATGGTGGTTTGAATGAGATGGCCCCACAGTTGTGAGCATTTGAATCCTTGGTCTCCAGCTTGTGTCACTCTATGCGAGGCTTAATAGAGGTGTGGTCTTGCCAGGTTGTGGTGGCACAGGCCTTTAATCCCAGCACTTGAGAGGCAGAGGCAGACAGATCTCTGTGAGTTCAAGGCCAGCCTGGTCTATTGAGCAAGTTCCAGGACAGTCAGGGCTATACAGGGAAACTCTCCAAAAAAAAAAACAAGAGGTGTGGCCTCGCTGTCACGCAGGCATGACCCTTAGAGTTGGGCTTTGACAGCTTGATGACTCACCATTTTGTTCGTTTTTTGTTTTTGTTTTTGTATTATGGATTTTTCTGGTTTTGTTTTTGTTTTGAGACAGGGTCTCTCTGTGTATCCCTGACTGTCCTGGAACCCACTCCATGTAGAACAGACTGGCCTCGAACTTGGAGATTGCCTGCCTCTGCCTCCCAAGTGCAGGTATTAAAGGTGTGTGCCACCACCACCCGACTCACCATTTTGAGTTTCCTCTTTCCCTTTCAAATTCACTCTCTGCTTCAAGGTTATGATTCAAAACGTGAGTCCCCAGGTTCCTAGTCCTGCTGCCACTTCACCTTCATGGACTCTGGAACTTGAAGCCCAAATAAAGTCTATAAATGATCTTACCTTGGTCATGGTGTTTTATCACACCAATAGAAAACTAACCCAAAAGCTGAAAAGTCACATATGCCTAAAGCCTAGCACTCAGGAGGCGGAGGCAGGAGGATTGCCAAGTTTTTGAGGCTAGTCAAGTCTATAGAACACAACCGAGTCTCAGGGAGACATAAGAGATGGAAGAGGCATGGGCAGCATGATTTAGTAGCAATAACAGGAAGTCCTTGAGCTTAGGATGTCCCTTAATTAACACTTGTTACAGGGGGAAGGGCACAGCTGAAATGAGCAAAAGACAATCTGCAAGGAGCCAACATACGCAGACAGATGGAGTTAGTATAGTAGGAAAGGGAGCTAGACTGCATGTCCTGATGTCGCCAGTGTCATCACTGGCCTGTGATCTGGATACTGACTAACAGTGCCGCCTTTAGGAGGCGATACACTCCCTCTCACTCTGACAGAGGGACTTGGAAACTGCAGGAAGGCATGTTCCTAATAACCATCACTAGTAGTTATTTAAAGCATCAACTGCATCCCAGTGTGGCCTGAGCATCGCTGACGCTGAGCCGTGGAGCTTAGAACATGGTAGAGCCCACCACCTCCAACACCAGCCTCCCACACCCTTCCTCAGACTCTCTTCTGAACCTTGCTGTTACCTCTGCCTGGAAGGTTCTTTCTCCTGATCTTTACCTGTCTGTCCATTCCTCACTCAAGATGCAGAACAAATACCACTTTCTCCACTGGAGCTGTGACACAAGGAGATATAATTTAGCGTGTGTGCGCTTGTGTACTTTAAGGGAGTCCCTGAACACCCAAGCACAGGGAAGGGGAAACAGCCTGCCTAAAATTGCAGTCCAGTGACTGCCATCCACCATGGAACTTGCTTGTTGAATTGCTTAGCTTATTTATTATTTACCATTACTTCTTGATAAAGTTTTTAACATGGACTTCTGGAGATTAAACTTGGGTCCTCACACTTCCAAGGCCAACCCTTCACTAAGCCTTGTCTGCGGTCCTGCTGTTCCCTCTGAAATTTAGCCCACAGAAACTCAGACCTGTGCCTCCTGGCCGCTGCTCTTCTCAGTGCATAGAAGGACTGTGTTAGGTGCATGGCACATTCTGCAAGGCGATAAAAGCAAAGCCAGTCTGGGGTTGAAGCTCTATTGGTAGAGTGCTTGACTTGCATACAGGAAGCCCTGGGTCCATGAAGCACCTTGTAAAACCTGGTATGGTGGCAGCATGCCTGCCCGTGAGCCCAGACCTTGGAAGGCTGAGGCAGGAGAACCAACCAGGATCAGGAGTTCAAAATCACCCTCCGCATATCGCAAGTTAAAAATGAATAAATAAATATAAAGACCAAAACCATCATAGGACCTGTAAGGACTTTCTACTTCAAGGCAATTTATGGACTAGATTTTCTTTTCCATACTCCAATAAGAAAAGCCAGAGCTGGGAGAGATGGGGTCAGTTGCCTGAATTCACAGCGACAATAAGCAAAGAGAAGCAGCTGTAACGCCAAAGGCTGACTCTGCCTGACAGTTACTAATGAGTAAGAGGATCTAGTGATGGTCAGTTCACATACACTGGGGATCTAAAATGTGCTGGTTTGCTTTCTACGATTATTTCCCATTAATAGTAAACTTTTGGCATTCTTAAACTTTACAAAGCTCATGCTGGCCCTTGTGGCGCACCTTTAATCCCTGCACTTGGGAGACAGAGGCAGGGAGCTCTCTGGGAGTTTGAGGACAGCCTGGTCTAAATAAGGAGTTCCAGACCATCCAGGAATACCCAGAGAGACCCTGTAACAACAACAACAATGATGACAACGACGACGAAGATTCAGTGCTAAGAGCAAGTGGAACAAAGTGAGCACGGTTCCTGCCCCTCCCTCTCTAAGCTGTCCCTGTTGGGAAGAGGACAGCTGGGAGGGGAGGGGATGAGAAAGGCATGAGTGACACAGTAGCTCCACTGCACTGGCATGAGCAACAAAGTGAGGAAGAGCCACCAGGGATCCTAAGATCTCAATGGAGTGGCATTTCGTAGTCGTCTGTGGGATGTGAGTGTGTGTCGTGTGCATGTGTGTGTGCATGCGTGCGTGCGTGTTTGTCTTTCTGGGTGTGTGTATATGTGCACGTGCACGTGTGTGTGTGCATGCATAAATGCACACATGCATGTCTCTGTGTGTATGTGTGTGCATAACGCATACACGCATGTGTGTGTGCGTGCATGCATGTGTGTGTATGTGTGCATGTGCGCATGTGTGTGTTCATGCATGTTCGTGCATGCATGTCTGTGTGTGTTTGTGTAGGCTAGGTATTGAACTCAGGGCCTTGCACAGGCTAGGCAATATAGCAAGCATTCTACCCCAGAGTCATATCCTCAACCCTTGCTTTTGTGAGACAGGATCTTCATACAACATCTCCAATTTGTCATCCTTCAGGTTTCCAGTGATGAGATTAAAAGTGTGGGGCTGAGCTGGGTGGCGGTGGCACACACCTTTACTCCCAGCACTCAGAGGGCAGAGGCAGGCAGATCTCTGTGAGTTAGAGGCCAGCCTGGTCTACAGGTTGAGGCCTGTCCTGAGTTCCAGGACAGCCAGGGCTAACAGAGAAAATCTGTCTCAAAAAATTAAAATAAAAGAAAATAAAATGTGTGGGCTGGAGAGATGGCTCAGCATTTAAGAGCACTGGCTGATATTCCAGAGGACCCTGGTTTAATTCCTAGCACCCACATGGCAGCTCATGGCTGTTTGTATCTCCAGTTCCAGGGGATCTGGCACCCTTGCACAAACATACATACAGGCAAAACACAAATGCACATAAAAACAAATAAATTTTTAAAAAAGTGTGTGCCACAAAAAAAAGTGTGCACCATCACACCTGACTTCCATAGTCGTGTTTAAGAACAGTCTTTGGATAAACTGTTATGGTCCAAAAATAAAGTTATGATCCAATAATAATTGGTCCAACAATAATCAGTAGTAAATACAATTTCAAAAATCCTGTCCCAGCTGGGTGTGGTGTAATTTTAGAAACTTGCAGCAAGAATATCACTATGTATTAGAGATCAAAACTGTATATTCCAGGACAGTCTGAGATGCAGAGTGGAAACTCCGTCTCTAAAAGGAAAAAAAAAAGAATCCATTAAGGGGCAATGCCAGTCTTCAGAGGACCCAAATTCAATTTCTAGAATCCACAATCGTGACTCAGAACCACTTGTCCAGTTCTAGGGGCACCAAGCATGCACATAGTATATGTATATACATGCAAGCAAAACATATATACATATACACATATGTATGTATATATGTGAACACACATATATATGCAAACATATATATGTAAATTGTATTTTGAGACAGAATCTTACTGTGTAGCTCTGGCTGGCCTGGTACTTGCTTTGTAGATAGTGCTGGCCATGAGCTCACAGAGAATCTGCCTGGTTTTGTCTCCTGAGTGCTGGGATTAAAGGCACATGCCTCCATGACCAGCAAAAACTAAATATTTATTTTTAATCCCATTTGCAACAACAAAAAATGTATATATATATATATATACATATATATATACATATATATATATACTTATTCATATGAAAATCTTAAGTGAGGAATCCTTATTCATTACCAAAACATATAATAGAAGATTCAGTCTTCAATGGGTGGTCTTTTGGGCAAATCTATAAAGGCAGTACAATTCTATTTGCTGTCACACAGGGAGTTCTTTAGTGGTATAAAACAGTGGCAAACTAGTTGTAGCACTTACTAAATACCACAAAGCAGATGTGAAGCCAGTGTTCTAAGCACAAATAGCTCTGAGAGGAGAAGTAAACCTGCAGACCTCAAAACAAGGAATGAACGACATCACTGAAAAGACCTTTCCATCAGGGGTCAACAAGATGGATTATTCAAAAGTAGTCTAAGATAACTGAGCATGCAGTCAGGAAAAATAGAGCCAATCCCTACCTTACTATCTTCATCAGAACAAATCTTAGAGCTGCTGACATGGCTCAGCAAGTAAGGACGCTGGCCCTGAAGCCTTACTACCAGAACCCAATCCCGGGATCCACAAGATGGAAAGAGATACCCTACTTCTACAGGAAGTCCTCTCATCGCCTCATGTTTGGGGTGATTTGAGATAGGTTTAGGACTGGTGACATGGCTGTGTAAGCCTGGTGGTCTGAATTCAATCCCCAGAACCCACGTAAAGACAGGAGAGAGATGATTCCATGAACTTGCTCTCTGACCCCCACAAGCATACCTTGGCACGGCATGTGAATGCCCTCAACACCACACATGCACACATTAATAACAAGCATTTCAAAAAGAACGAAATGTAAATACATAAAAAGTACTAGAACAATTGTAGCCATTTTCCAGTCTTAACACTGGAATAGCTTGTGAAAACATCCTGTTAAAACCACATTCTCGGAGCACATTTGGGTTCCTGGAAATTGAAAAGGTTTGGACCAGTGAAACAACACTAAGAACAAAGTCAGAAGATGAAGGGCAGAAGTAGAAACAAAGGTTGCGCTCAGGCCCTATGCCAGCCACTTCATTCAGGCCCTCCGCCAGTCGCTGCATGCTAGCTGTGAACACCCGGGCAGACAGCTGCACAGGGCGGGGAAGCATGAAGCCAGACAGAAATACCAGACAGAGGGGCCAAGGCAGGCTCCCCGGGGGCCATAGCACTCACCCTTCAATAGTCCTCTTGAATGTGTGAGGAACTGACTTTGACCCCCCCCCATCAGCTCTCCCCAGCTTACTGGTCTATCCTCGTCTCTCTGCCTCGTACTTGGTCATCTCTATGGGATATGACGCAAGAGCCCTGATGGACTTCAGAGAGCTTGCGGGTCCACAATATGAATCATTAGGCCTTTCAAATCTACTTTACAGAAGCCAAAGACAGCTCTTCCAACCCTTGGAAGAGAAACGTGGAATCGCTGTCCATCATCAACTGACTTCTGTTTCTGACTCGATGCCCTTTTCTTTGTTTAGAATAGGGTCTCATGTATCTCAGGATGCCCAGACTTGAGGCTGATGTTGACCTTCCTTCATCCTCCCCCAGGTGCTGGTAGTGCAGGTATGAACCATCAAAAGCCAGTTTGCTGTTTTGTTTGTTTGTTTTGTTTTGTTGGTTTGTTTGTTTGTTTTTTCAAGACAGGATCTCACTCTGGCTGTCCTGGAATTCACTATATAGACCAGGCTGGCCTTGAACTCACAACGATTTGCCTGCCTCTGCCTCTCAAGTGCATATACCACTAAGCCCAGAAGTTGTTTAGTTTTTAAAATTCCATTTTCTTAATTGTTCTCTAAGTGTGTGTACACAAGTGACACAGTGTCCATGTGAAGTTCAGAGGGCAACCTGTCAGAGTCCTTTATGTCCTTCTATGTGGGTCAGGGGATGGAACTTAGCAAGAGCCTCTATCCATGGAGCCAGCCCTGCTGCTTCCTATTTTGTTTTGTCAGGGAGAATCTCAGCCTGGATGGGCTGTGCTTCACCATCTGCCTGCCTCTGCCTCCCCAGTGCTGAGATTACAGATATGCACACCCTCACCTCTTCTTCAGCAGCATGTTCGAATTATTCACGGTGGCATCTTCCTTGAAGGTGACCTTTGGTATCTTAAATGATGTGGAAGCCATTGTCTGTATTTTTAGAACTTGGGAGGCAGAGGAAGGAGTCTGAGTTTGAAGCTAGCCTGGGCTACATAGGGAGCTCAAATCCAGCATGGACTACTATTGAGGCACTATCATAAAATTAACTAAATGAAACTAACCAACCAATTAACTAACTTAGGATTTAACCTTCTTTTTCAAACTACCTGGGCACCTGTCTTCTCAGTTAGTAGCGCCCCTTGCTTTTTCCTCTGGATGGAAGACTCCTTCCGGTTCCCTGGCATTCTTTCCCTCACTGGGAAGGTGTCCCAAGCTTCCTCTTGCACTCCACTTCACGACTGGTTGGTTGCCTACAGCTCTCGGTCTCATGGTACATACAGCATGTCCCAGAACCGTGGATTGGTCATCCAGAACAAGCTGGCCACACCCATGGACAAAGGGACGCCCCCTCCCCGAGAATGCCTTCTCTTCAGGTTCTTTAGGCTGCTTCTCCTGTTGACACTATTTTATTTGCTTAGACACTTCAGTTGCCATTCCTTTGAAAATAATAGTCCCCTGAAATGAGGAGTCAAGTCTCGAGGGATTTTAGCAGGTACGGTAACGTTAAGTTTGCACAGGCTGGGCTGTATTTTGGGAGGCACAGTGTTTGCTTCCCTTGCGTGCATGATGCATGAGCTCCAAGCCAGCACAATATAAATATAACATAAAATGGTGATGCACGCTTGTGGGCCCCAGTGCTCAGCAAGTGGAAACAGAAGGATCAAGAGCTCAAGGTCATCCTTGGCATAGCAAGTTTCAGGCCAGCCTGGGATTCATCAAGTTTTTTGTTTGTTTTGGTTTTGGTTTTTTGAGACAGAATCTCACTAGGAAGCCCTGCCTATCCTGGAACTCACTCGCTGTGTAGATCAGGGTGGCCTTGAACTCAAAAAGATTCTTTTGCCTCTGTCTCCTGAACTAGAACTAAAAATGTGTGGTACCATGAAAACAATTAAAAATGAAGATGTGAGGGCTGGAGAGATGGCTCAGTAGTTAAGAGCACTGGCTGCTCTTCCAGAGGTTCTGAGTTCGATTCCCAGCAACCACATGGTGGCTCACAACCATCTGTAATGAGAACTGGTGCCCTCTTCTAGCATGCAGGCATACATGGAAGAATGTTGTATGCATAAGAAATAAATAAATAAATCTTTAAAACAAATGAAAATGTGCATGGTGTCACACACCTTCAGTCCCAGCACTCAGGAGGCAGAAGCAGGGGGAATCCCTGTGAGCTCAAGGCCAGACTGGTCTAGAAAACGGGTTACAGGACCACCAGTACTGTTACACAGAGAAACTCTGTCTCAGAAGAACAAATAAAATAAAATAATAAAAATATAAAAATGAAAATACTCAAGAAAGGAACTTGTCTATCTAGGGTGTTGGCACTCTAGGTTCACTTTGTGATGTGGCCTGCTGCCCGTGTTCAACTCCTGTGGTCATGTTCCTAATTTGGAGATTATGAATAGTAATAACAACATTTTCTCTGTTTTGAGACAGACAGGGTCTCTTAGAGCTCTCGCTGGCCTTGAATGTATAGCTAAAGGGGCCCTGACTTCCTGACCCTCGTGTCTCTACCTCCTGAGGGTTGAGATGGTGAGCATGTGACCCCAGCTCAGTTTATGTGGTGCTGGGGACCCAACCCAGGGATTTCTGCAAGCCAGGCAAGCACTCTACCAACTGAACTACGTCTCTAGCCCCAGCAAAGCTGTCTCTACAGGGCCATTTTCATGCTGAAAGGGATTTATCCATGTCAACAAGTTCCCAGGTGTCCCTCCTGCTGGGGAGGTTCCAACTCAGTGACCTCAGCCACTGGGGACAATGGCCAGGCTGAAGTGAGTTTAGCGAGCGAGTGAGACCAATCCGGTCTGGAAGCCCCTGGAGTAAATGCAGAGGTGAGCAAGACCCTGCTCCTCTTCTGAACACAAAAGGCCGGCTGAGTAGCCTTGACAGCCACTGTGGGAATGTGACAGGCCAGCTACCCACAGGGGGTGTCATCATCGCTGAACAGAGAAAGGAAACCAAAAGAAGAGAAAGGAATCATGGGAAAAGGTGACAGGCCGAGAAAGGAAACCAAAAGAGAGCTTTATTTAGACCTCCTGCTAACAGACAGATGAGTGACTGGGAGGGGGTTAGGTGCATAGCACTAGGTGGTAGCCCAGGCTGGCCTTGAATTTGGGCTCCTTCTGCCTCCACTTCCTTAAGTGGTGGAATGACAGCAACTCCCACCATGCTTGGTCAAGTCAAGTTTAAAAAAAATTGTTTTTTCAATTATGAATGTGTGGTTGGGGGTGAGGTTTCCAACACCACAACTTTCCATGGTTGGTTCGCTGGTTCCTTCTTCCCACCGTGTGGGTCCCCAGAATCACACTTAGGTCATTAGATTTGTTGACAAAACCCCTTTACCAGCTGAGTCATCTAGCGAGTCCCCAACTTTATCTTTTTTCACCTTTACGATAGCTCTCTGGAAAAAGTGCAAGACCAAATACCCAAATTCATCTGATTGAACAGAACACAAACACGGACTCAGACAGCTTTGTTGGGGGCTATGGAGCTGCCCTGCGCTGGCAAGGCCCCCCGCTATGCCTGTGTGACAGAGCTCTCCAGACCCAGGGGACAGCTCTGGTTCACCGGCTTCAGTGGAGCGACCCCCGTGAGGGGCCGGCTGCCTGCGCATTGCCACTTCCCTTGAGTCCCTCAAGTCCTTCGTGAAAGAACGATACTTGGTCTTAAAGTCAGAAAACCAGATTCTCTCCGGACCCTCATCAAAATAAAGGATTTGCTTCTCTGGATCCAGTTACACTGTTGCCGGGCGCCACCATCAAGTCTGCGCCCCCTCTCCTGAGCCTGGGACATTAACCAGTGAGAAGCCAGGCGGCTGCGGTACACACCTCTAGTCCTGGCACTTGGGAGGTGAAAGCAGGGAGATGAGAGTTCAAAGTCATCCTCTGCTACATAGCAATATGAAAGCCAGAATGGACTCCGTAAGGTGCTCGATAAACAAAACAGAAACACCCGCGAGAGGGTAGCTACTGAAAACCAAAGCAGAAACGCGCTGCGCTGCGTGTAGATGTCTTAGCCGTCCTAGGAGAAAGGCTGTTAGGGTGCGGTTTGAACGCTGTAACTATAACTGACAAAGCCAGGTGCTTCCAAGAAAGAAAAACCGGGCCCACACAAAACCACAGACAGACAGCATGTTTCTTAGAAGGGGTATGAGTAGATTGGCCAGCAGAGAGAAGGAGCATCTAGGTGTTACTGCCCTCTCTGTTCTAATCTTTAAATCTTTTCAAACACGGGTCACCTTGATTGTCAGAAGAATATGGGTATAAAAATTCAAATATTTGTAGATACATTTGAAAATTTCTCTCCCAGGCGCACAACAGATAGAAATGTGTAGCGTTGTTTGCAAGAGACTCTAATGAGTGCTCATGGCAGCACTGTTTATAAGAGTCCAAAACTGGAAATCGTCTAAATCCCAGATATGGATGATAAGCAGTTTATAGCCCATTCCCACGTAGAAATACTGCATATATGATAAATGATCCACAAGCACAAACAACAGCTGTAATAAATATGGCAAGCAATGCAGAGCGAAGGAAACCCGGAAAAGGAGGACACACGATAAGCTTTTGTTTACAAGTCTAGAAAACTAACATATACTATCGGAAGTCTTTGAGGAACTCGGCATCAAAAGTCAGAGCTGGGTTTCTGGGGGTACTGATGTGAATTTTGTTTTGTTTTGTTTTTTTGTTTTGTTTTTGGAGACAGGGTTCCTCTGTGTTGCCCTGGCTCTCCTGGAACTCACTTTTTAGACTCCGGGATGGCCACGAACTCACAGAGATCTGCCAGCCTCTGCCTCCTGAGTGCTGAGTTTAAAGGCCTGTGCCACCACCACCCAGCAATATTCATTTCTTTCTTTTTTTTTAAAGATTTATTTATTTATTATGTATACATACATTCTGCCTCCATGTATGGCCGCATGCCAGAAGAGGGCAGAAGACATCATTACAGATGGTTGTGAGCCACCATGTGATTGCTGGGAATTGAACTC
>LOJH01028923.1:0-17595 GCA_001685095.1 Ellobius talpinus | reverse complement strand
TTTATTAAAATACATGATTGACAGAATACAGACAATTCTCCCGCACCAGGAGAGAGAACATGAAGTTAGGTAGGGAGGTGGGACAGATCTGGAGCTGGGGGAGGGGAAATATGATCAAAATATATTATATGAAAAACTTTTTTAAGGAAAAATAATTCTAAGCAGTCACCAAATGGTTAAACACCTGAGCATTTGTCCATGTGGCGTAGCTATATATAGTGGGTCTCAAAGGGAGTGGGGCATTTGGGAGGGAGCTTAGTGCACGGTGGGGGTTATGAGTGAGAAGGGACGACACTATGTTAGAAAATAAACTTTAAGTCAACTCACGTTCAGCTGGAAACAGCATCTGCTTTTACCTGGACCATTCTAATTGGTCAAGGATACCCAATGCTTGATTCATATGCTCTAGCAAAGCCAAGTTCTTCCTTAAAAGATTGAGAAGCTTCCAGATATTTGATGCTGTAAACTATCCTGTTTGGGGTTTTGTTTGTTTTAAGACAGAGTGGGCCTCATGTAGCCCAGGCTAGCCTCAAACTTACTATGGACTCAAGGATGACTTTGAATTCCTGACCTCCAAGTGTTATAATCACAGGCCTGTACCACCAGGGCCAGCTAGTGCTTCAAGGAACAAGAATATGTATCTCCTGTGCGATTAAATGGGGGACTTCCTGCTGCTCTTTTGGAATCTCGTTAATATTTGCTGGAGAAGGAGTGGGTTCTCCACTTCCAGCTGAGGCCAGTCATGAAATCTCGAACAGAAATTCCAGCCACAGAAGACTCTGTAATATTGCACAATGATGTTCTCTTTTTCCTTCCTGTTTCTGACATAAGTCATCATCAATGTGAGTGATGAACAGAGTTGCTCTTCTCCCTGGAAGCAGGATTGTCCCTGGTGGATGACGCTGATGTAGTCAGGTGGGTTTCTGTGGGATGCAGAGGTGGTGGTCCTTTCTTTCGCTGGCACCTCTTCGATCTTGAAGAGAAGGGACAAGGACAGGATCTGTCTGCACTTTTGTGCCTGTACTACCTGGCTTGGGAACTTGTGGATGTTTGACTTTGATTAGGAGACAGAACAATGAGGTAATTCCTGCTCCTCTGCAGAAATCACACACCGCAGTTAATTCAGCGTTATTAGACAGGCATGTTGAAGCAAGCGAGTTAGTTCTCCCCATTACGTTTATTTGGTGAGTCAGGCTCTGGCAGGGGGCTGATTTGTTGTTTAATATTTGGGGGGGATCCTTTTGGTGTGTTGGGAACATGTTTGCTGAAATTCTGGGTGTTAAACAAGATGTTTTCATTTGTTTTGATGGGTTCTCCTGAAGGCACTACTCCGCATTTCACACTTACCCAGCACTTTCCATCCTCCACCGGCACAAGGATGAGCGCAGCGACTACCCTGTGTGCTTGTGAAGTGTGGGGCTGCTTCAACCAGAGAAAGGCAGAGCTGGGAAGGATCCCCAAGCCTCAAAGCTCACAGCAGATCTGAAAGGGGTCTTCCCAGACCCTTGGCTCCTACTGTCATAATCCAAAGAAAGATGATGGGCAGCCTCCAAGAACCCGAAGGAATAAATTGATTATTCTCGCCTGTTATATGATGTTCTTAGGGTGTAACCATAACAGCTCAGTTCCTTCCCTGAACTCAGCAGAACATATGGGAATCCTATTTTTAGCTCACCATTCCTCCCCCACACCCATCTCTCTCCCTGGGAGTCCTCAATATGGACCCATTATGTAGGTGGGGAAAAAGCTGAATTGGGTGAATGTCTAGTCTTTCTGACCCTTGAGGCAGTGGTGGCATGTCTTACACCCTGGAGCTGTGACTAGGGTGACTCTATGTGAAGCTTGCTCCTAGAACACTGTCATATCAGCCTTAGTAGAAGACAGAAAACAAGGTCATACAGAAGAACGCTTTTGGCCAAAGGCAGTCCCAAGATGCTCTAAGTCACTGAGCAGGAGCTGGGGCAGCCTTGAGCAGAAACATGAGGACCTGAGTTTAAATCCCCCGAACCTGTATTAAAAAAAAAACTGTGTGTGGCAGAGCTCATCTGAAACACCAGTATTGGGGTGGGGGGGCGGTCAGGCAAATACAATGGCTCCCTAGAGCTCATTGACCAAGCAACCTAACCAAAACAGTAAGTTGCTGCTTCTTCCTTGCAGAACTCTGCCTTAAAACATAGGTGGAGAGCCACACAGAAAGATACCTAAAGTGAACCCTTGCCCTTGTTGATTCTGGCCTCCACATACATGCGAATCCATGGGCTCATACCTATCTGAACATGTATATGCACCACACACAGACACATGCATGTGCACATACCTATCTGAACATGTACATGCACCACACACAGACACATGCATATGCACATACCTATCTGAACATGTACATGCACCACATACAGACGCATGTATGTGCACATACCTATCTGTAACATGTACCTACGCTGCACATAGACACATACATACTAAAGAAGAAAGTAACAAAAATAATCTTTACAATACAATCCTAAATGTCCAAATGAACCACAAAGCCACTCTGTCCCTTTGTCTGTGCTGCTCACGGACCTCCAGGCCCTCATTAGTTATGCATATGCCTACAACATGCACAGGAAGTAAAGGAGCTTTCTGGTATTATTCTAGAACAAGAATCAGGCAGCATCTGTCCAGAATGGGACCACTGGGCCATCAGTTGCTCTCTTAGGGACTAAGTGATTTCTAGCATGGCACAAGTCCAAAGCTAATCCATTAAGGTGAAAGAAATCTATAAACACCTGCATGGAATTGATCAGGGTGTCTGAAACTGACTTCTTGTTTAGTGTCTGCAACTGACTTCTTGTTTAGTCCTCCGTTCAAAACGACCCACTAAAGCCAAGAATCAGCTACAGCAACTCACTAGCATGGTGTCAATTTTTGGAAAACTTTTATTTGCATAAAGTGAACTGTGTTTGGAATCCTCAGTTCTACCCTCCATTAAAGTCAAGTATCCCCTTGTTCTTGGTTCATCGCATTAAGAATTGTGGGTAATTAGATGTTATTATTTGTTTTACACAGGAGACAATTAAGTAAAGAAAGACTAGTTTTCAGGAGTATTTCCATGACGATAACCATGCCCCCCATTCATTAATCGCCACGTAATTGCAGATTTGGTTCTGAACACTTTATAGTAGCGCGCGTGTGTGTGTGCAAGTGCACACATATGGATGTAGGTGTTGGACATGAATTTGGGAATAAAGTATGATGCAAGGACCAAGATTTTCAAGCATCCAATGACTGTATCTGCATCAGGTGAGTGGCGCACAAAGTAGGACTAGACTTCAAAAGAGGCTCTGGTGTCACCACCGTGTCCTATTCAATGAACCACAACAAAAACCAGACAGTCCTCTTGAAACCGGAAACCAGAGAGTGTGCCTGCAAGGTACCCTCAGCAAAGAAACGCGAGGATGCTACCACATTACCTGATCGTGATGCATAAAACAGGGTCTGCTAGTCCTCTTGTTTCTCTGAGCCCATCTGTAAGAGTCTATCTTGTGAACATGAAATATCCTCATCCTGCCTTTCCTACAGTGTAGGAGACAGCGTGTCAGTGACAACCAAGGTGCAGCATGCAAGTACACTGACCCACACATTAAGAAAGCTCTCTATTTTTCTCTTCTTCTCAAGCCTGCTGACTTCAAGGAGAACGTCTCTGGGATCTGATGGTGACATGGCTAACACCCCTCTGACACATACTGATCTCCAGTTCCGACAGACAGAGGGCCGGCCTCAGACAAGCGGTGGCTGGGAGGCAACACACAGCAGAACTTCATCTTGCTGTTTGTGTTTGTCTCCCATCGTGTTTACGTTTAGATTACTTCCAGAGTGTCAGGTTTTCTAAGGCAAAGATGACAGAGCCCAGGTCAGGTCTCTTGCAAATGTATGAACTTGGCCTCCACTGGTCCTGGCATGGATTTGGGGAGAGATTGGAGCAAGGGCATTTGGTGGGGTTACTTATAGAGGTCTTCTGCTTTGTCTGGTCCCCATCATTCTCTCTGCTAAGTACTAAAATGAATCAAGTTCATTGTTGAGGTGGATAAACTGAGAAGTAGATACTTGGTTTTGGGGTCAAAGCAGTGTCCCAAGAAGGTATTAGATAAACTGGAAGCTCTTTCTCCACGTAGTTAGTAGCCACACCCGAGCTACTTGTGTGTCCTGTATCTCACCATAGCCCTGCCACAGTCAGTATGAGAACACACACACAGCACACAATGTCCCTCAAAAAACGAGAATCAAAATGTGTGTGCTGTACCTGAGAACGACAGTGAGGGGAGGGGAATGACAGAACATTAGCCACTAAAATTAGTATCTGGCAGCATTGATCCATAAATAAAAATCAGAAAGAGAAACTGTCTTGATAAATAAAAGTGGAGCGTGGTCAAGGAAGACTCCTGGCATCGACTTCTGGTGCTACACACACGTGCACACACAGATAAAGAATAAATTGTAAGTACTAATAAATGACTTCAAATTATAAGTGTATTTTATAGGCAAGGAACAAGAGTGGATGGTGTCTATTATGCTATTGCTGATAAAGAAAGGAGATGTGAAAGAATCTGTGCATACACTGCCTGGGGAAGGAACACAAAGTCAACCTAGAGCCAGCCCTGGGAGAAAAATAAGGACTACAGTCAGAACCTGAGGAACATGGTTACTGTTGTCACTATTTAGTCTTAATTTCTTAGAAAAAAAACTCAACATGCATGTACTCAAAAAAATGCTTTAGAGGAAAAAATTAAATAAGACTATCAGAGATTATGTTCAATTAGATAATATATAATTTAATTCTATAAAACCTGCAATAGAAGTTGGGATTCTGGGTTCCACTATAAACTTAGGAATAAAATTAAAGTATTATTAATGCTAATGTTAAAAGTATACCTAGACCTACCCAAAGAACATGTCAAAAAATGATATCAAGTTACTACATAGCCAAAGACGGAATTGTTTACATAGAAAAGAAGGGAGAAGCAAAATTTCTTTAGATCATTTTATTAGAAGTACAGCTTTGGGGACAAATGCAAGATTTATATGTGGAAACCGTTAACTTCTTCCTAATCATAGCTAATCTAAAAGTGAAACTTTAAAAAAATATTAAAAATTACCACCAAAACCCAGATTGAGAAAGACAAACACGGCATGTTGTCTCTCATATGTGGATGCTATGGTGCCATGGGGGAATTTCAAGAGCAATGAGATCATCACAGGTGGTATGAAAGGGGCTTAGGGTACAGTGTAGCACAAAGGACTTGGTGGGGTGGGGGATGGAAAGACAGGACACAGGACAGAGTGTGTGGAGAGATAACACTAAAGACCTTTGAAATGTCACATGGAAGCCTATTACAGTAAAATTTTCTCAAAACACACACATTTACACATGCATGTGTTTACGTATGTGTGTGGATGCATGTGGAGTTTAAGTGGAATTACCTTATAACAGGGAACAATCCTTCTCCTAGACACCATAGGCTATCAAACAAAAAGCTCAGTATCAGGTAGGTTTTTTTGAGATGTTGGTCAGTAAGGTATCATAGACCCCACCCAAACATTTTGGGATATTGCCATTGCTCTTGGTTATCCTCCATAACTTGAAAGCCAGCCCTCATTGCTAAAGATGCCTCTTAATGGAGTCATAGGACAGAAAAATCAAGCTGGTACCCACCTGGAAGCTTTATCCCTACTGGATAACTTTTGTAGTGATGAAGATGCTGTGGACACTACTGAAAGAGGAAAATTATCATCAGTCTGATCCAGCTCCAAGCTACAGCAGTGAGTAGCCTGGCAAGATACGTTTGGTGGTGCAACAGTGGCACAAATGTTATGGAAGTAACCAGCGACATTCTGATTGGATTTAAAGTCCACTCCATAAGATGGAATTCATGCCAGTACTGTTAACTGAGACAAAAACCCATGACTCACCAGGACATAGGTCCTATAGGAGAACCTACTACTGCTATTCTACTAAATGAACATAGCAATAAACTCTCTCCTAAGTTCTTATCTGCGTAGATTAATGGATCTCTCAACTGTCATTGGGGAAACTTCTTTTTTGCAATAGATGACGATTAATACAGAGACCCAATACTGGTCAATGTTCAGATAATAAAATACTATGGGGTACTGATCTCTAAATGGGATATCTATATCACACACACACATACACACGTGTGCGCGTGCCTCTGAGATCACCATTAAAAAAGATGTGGAAAGATTGTAAGAGCCAATGGTAGTGAATGACTGCTGTGAAACTGTATTTTCAGAACATGACAGAGTGATGACACATATTAATTCCCAATGGCTGTGACCGTATGCCTAAGACCTGCTCAAGAACACTACAGCATGAATGGGGACTTCAGAAGGTTTTTTTTTTGGTCTTTCGAGACAGGTTTCTCTGTAGTTTTGGAGCCTGTCACAGAATTTTTTAAAGATTAAAATAAAGGGGGTGATACACCATAGTACAAAGTTGACAATTTTCCCATAAATTAGCATCTACATTTGAGGAAATTCCTATCAAGTTGACAATAGATTTCATTTTTTATATGACAATCTTGTTCTGAAGTTACAAATAAGAAAAATATTCCATCATAAACAATAACATTATGGTATAAATTAAGAAACTAAGGTTAGGGAGGCACTCATTGGTTAAGACTCTCGCCATGCCAGTGTGAGGAGGCCTGAGTGGATGCAGCTCACCTATAATTCCAGTCTCCAAAGGTGGAGGCGGGGGAAACAGGCTAGAGAGACTGGCCATATAGGGGGGCTCTGGGTTTGATTTAGAAATCTTGCCTCATTGAATGAAGTGAAAGGGTCAACCTCTGGTCTACACACACACACGTGCTTGCACACACACTCAAACACACACAATTGATCACACATTTGAATAAACATGAACACACACATACATGTGCAAAGAAGAAAAGGGAAAATAGAAGCAAAATCATTGTCTTTTCACCTATAAACACCCGAAAGATTATGGGAGGGGAGAAAAATGCAAACTCACAGATACAGTTGGGAGGGGATTAATGGGTCCCAGTCTTTCCAAAGCAGTTTAGTCATGATGTTGGATTTCATATTCTCTCCAATTCCACACCCATGAGTTAAACTTTGGTTATATGCTTCTGAGGTACACACAAGCATGCACCCAAAGAGGCTAATCTAACGTATCCACAGAGCATTCTGTCTATGAGACCACAGTTGCTGCAGAAGGACTCCAAAAGTTAGTAACAGTCCAATTGCCTAGTAAAAAGAAAATCATTTCTAAAAACAGTGAGCACCCACACTTGGAGATGAAGAATGACTAGTTCTTTCTAAAAACTTTTTAAAGATTCACATTATTATTTTTATGTGTGTAGGGGGTGGTGCACATGAGTGTAGGTGCTTGTTGCGGCCAGAGTTCATGAGATTCCCCTGGAGCTAGAGTTCCAGGTGGTCTGAGTTGTCCAGTGTGAGTGCTGAGAATCAAATGAGTTTCCTTTGCAAGAAGAGTATACACTCTTAACCACTAAGCCATCTCTCTAGCCCATCACCTAGTTCTTAAGAAAAGCAATCAAGCTATATATGATGTTGAAAGAAAACCAAAGTACATGGCTAGATAGCAAAACTGAGCTATGAAATGTTACATATGGTGAGACGTAGCATCCACTCAAGTTTTTATGTATCTATATGCATATGTCTGAATGCACATGCATTGAATTCAAGCAAGTAGTTGAATGTCTTTTAATGACAGGACAAGGGTTGATTTTGCCTCCTCTGCATTGTTTGGAATTTCAGAATGAAAATTTAATCATATATGAAGTACACAATTTTTTTTAACTCACCCAAAGGTAAACGTGACAATCTTAGCAGTTTATTTACATGTGTGTATAGCTTTGCACAGCTTTGTAAGAATTTGAATATCTTCAACCTTATGAAAATCACAAAAGTGTTGGATCAGAGACATATACTTTATGAATGCCTGATGAGATGACATCACAAACTTCATCAAGAATCTTCTGGAAGGATTAGGGCTCCTGTGGAGAGACAGCCTTTGTGTCAACAGAAAACTCCTCATTTGGCTGGTTTTTCAAAAACTCTGTGTAGCCTTTTTTGGGAACAAACTTGAAGGCACTCCATTTTTCATCGTAACATCTAGGGAAACGTCGGAAAGTTGAGATGACCATGGCTTCCTTATGTACATCTGATGTTCTGTTATTTGAAAGGCCATCAAAATGTGATGGGATGAAGTCGCAGGTCGAGAGATTGAAATTCCTAGAAATGTGTTGCCTTTTCTCTGGTGAGATCTTCTTCCGTCCCAAGCCCTAAAAAGGAGGGACAAGATTAGGGGAGAAATGCACAAGGCCATATAGTTCTGAGGATTTCAATGAAACCAGCTAGCAGCATGTACATAATTAAAGACATACATAAGACAATTATTATAAAAGTCAACTTGTTGGGCATCAAAAATCGACAACATCCTGGCAGTGCCTTATCTCTGTTCTCAGTGTTCCTTTGCCACGAAAGGGACTGGACTTTATAAACAAGGAAGGTAAAACCAGAGGTTCCACAGTCTGCACCCAATAAAACAAGGCTGGCTGTTCCATAAGGACCTATCAGTCAGGAGGCAACAGAGCCTGATAGGATGCTTGAATCAGAGTATATGTATGTGCCACATCTGGCATCTGCCTCCCTACTTAAACCAACCTCAAATCCAACGAACTGGGGATGGAAAGTGTGTGTGTGTATGTGTGTGTGTGTGTGTGTACCCAAAATACTTTAATCACATCTGAACTGAACGTGGATAGACTTTTTCTTTATCATAATTCCCTAAACAATATTAAAACTATTTGTGCAGCATTTACGATGCATCATAAGTAGTCTAAAGGATATGCAAGGATAACATGGGTAATATGTGAGTGTTACGCCATTGTCTAGAAGAGACAAGCATCTGCTGTTTGGGGTATCAACAGGGGATCCCAGAACCAATTCCCACCTATACCCAGGATGACTGCATTTACAGACTGTAGGTAGAGTGTGGGAAAACACCCAGGGGCAGTGCGATGGCTCCTGCTGAACTGTCTGTGCAGACCAGCCTGTGAGTCAGGGCAGGGAAGAAAGGCTGAGAGAGGTTCTGGAGGAACAAAGAGAAGTGCTGGGCACATTGAATCTTTTGGAGAAGTTATTTGAGGATACTCTACAAAAACGAAAAAGAAATAAAAAGGAAAAAAACAACATAGGGAAGAGCTGCAAGGAAAGCGGGTGGCAATATAAGTCAAAATACTTGCTGCACATGTGGCCATGAAATATAGTGGAAAATTCAGAGGAAGGAACAGGAGGGGGCGAGTAGGAAGTGCTTGGACATGGAAAGGGAAAGGGAGGGGGAAGGAAAGAGGAAGAGAGGGGCAAGGGGAGTCTGGAGGGAAGTTGTAGGGTTTTAGTCAGACTGGAGCAATCAGGACAGTGGCTGCACCACAGATAGAAATGGGGTTCATCCAAAGACTGAGAGAAGCCAGTCAAGGCCACCACCCTGCCAGCCCCAGGGAGAAAAGAACAAAGATAAGGCCCTCCAAAGGGGCTCTTTTTCCTCAGGGAAGTCTGCAGGTGTTCAGTTTGTATCCACAGAGTAGTGTCTTGCTAGTGCACATTTTAAACATTTGTATTTGAAGGAAGCTATTAGTCAAAAGTCAGCAGAAGTCAGAATAAGCAAATAAGTTCAATTGCTAGAGCATTGTGGGAAGAGAGGAGAAAAAGAGGCAGCAAGACGATGATAGATAAGCACTAGAAAGTGAGTGACAGGTGTAAGACCAAAACTCGTAACTGTCCTAATAATGTGAACGGCTTAAATTCTTACACAGAGAAGCAGTGGCCTTTGGGCATTGCTTTTCTTTTTAATTGGCTGCACCCTGTTTATAAATGGAGACAAACCCAAAGCAACATAACCAAAGTTCATAAAAACACAATGGGATATCTGTATCACTCCCCCTCTCACCAAGACTCCAGGACAGTTGTAGAAGAGACAGCAGAGAGGCTGTGAGAGTCAGAGGTCAGGGAGGACCGGAGTGAATCATACCCTGAATCTGGCAGCACTACTGCACTTATGAATTTGCAGCTGTCACGGTTGTCAGCATAAGACCTGGACAAGATCAAGCTAGTCAACAGGCCAGCATGGAGTAAGAAGGGACTCAGTAGCTCCCATCCCTCACTGAGGGATAAGGAGTTGATGGCTCCTGGGAGAGAGAGGGTCTGGTTTTTTTTAAGGTTATGGCCATGGTAGGTGAGAGGCTCCAGGGGATACTCTCATAGCCATGAGAATACAGGACACGATGTTGGCAAGGGGTGGGGAGATGGGAGGTGGAACTGGAAGGAGTTAGGGGAGAGAATGGGGCAAATATGATCAAAATGCACCACATGTGTGTATGAAATGCTCAAAGAATTAGTAAAAATAAAATTTTAATTCCTAAAGACGAAGGAACCACACTCTGTAATACAGCACAGCAAGGCAGGAGTCACTGCTAAAAGAGACACATAGGCTGATGGATACTTGTAACAAGTCATTTTCTGTCCCTCCAGCCAGCTCCCAAATAATGGCATGGAGACGTCTTATTAATCGTAAAAGTTTGGCCTATAGCTTAGGCTTGTTCCTAACTAGTCCTTATAACTTAACTTCACCAGTTTATACTAATCTACGTTCTATCATGTGGTGTTACCTCTCTTCCATCTTGTTTCCTCACTGTGTCTCCTGAAAATCTTGATTCTTCCTCCTTCTCCTCCTCCTCCTTCTCCTCTTCCTTTCTCTCTCCTGGAATCCTGCCTATACATCCTGCCTAACTATTGGCTATCCAGCTTTTTATTACACACATCACAACCATACATCTTTACACAGTGTGCAGAATCCCACAACAGAAACTCATAGTGGTAAATGGCAAAGCCATCAAGATAAAAATAAAGCAATCATGAATTTTTATGCAACAAGACATGATACTTAACTATTTAAAGAAAACCCAAAAAGTGTTGAATTTAGGAGGAACTCTTAGAAGCAGAAATTGACAGGCCAAGACAAAGAATAAGAAATATTTTATAACATAATCAACAGTCCTCAGCCAATAATTTTGCAATTGAATGAGGGACTATATAATATTTTTAATCACTAATGAGACACTTTAAAATTAATCACATGCAAAAATAATCTCTACTACTTAAGAAGTCAAAATCACAGAGTGTCCTCCATCAAACTTAATGTAACACCAAAATCAGGTATCAGCAGCAAATATGTAACCTAATGAATTCTGGCCACGTTAGAAATGCAAGGAATCTTCCAAATAGCTCTGTTAAAGGAGAATTTAAAAATTAAATAAAGAGTATTTGGAGGCAAATACTAATCAGACAAATTAGGTCTGATTAACACAGATTTTAATGATGTGTTTGCCTAAATGTTATTTGTTCATTTATTTGCTCATTCTGACTTCTGATATTTTCCTAGTAGTTACCTTCAAGTGTAAATGTTTAAGAAGTGTATTAACAAGGCACTACCTTCTGGATATAAAAATGATCACCTGCAGATTTCTCCAAGAAAAAAGCAACCCCTGCAGAGAGCTTTAGCTTTGTTCAGATACTGGAACAATATTAGAATTATTAGTTAGGTCTGAATAATAATATCTTCTTGGTATAGCCAGAACTAGAGGATATTCATAGTTTCAATAATCTCATTAACAAAAATGACAAGTATTTGAATTCAACTGTCAACTGAAGAACATTTTAAAGACTAGAAAAGTACTGGTACTTTGATTGACATTATACCATTAAATTTGAAATGGACAAGATAAATTTTAGGCAAACCCATCATTAAACTCTATGCAATAGGAAGCATGAGGCTTAAATAGACAGACTAGTAGTCAAGATAAAAATTCAAAAACCTCATTCTAAAGAAGTGCATCAAACCTAAGCAGTTTTGTGAACCAAATTATTTAGTTAAGACTACCCGTGCAGTAGGCAAACCACACTACTGAACTACTGGCGCTGTCCTAGGTCCTGTTCTACCAAATCACCATAAAGTGAAGATCCAAATGTTAAGGTTATGGAAACTCTTCTGGAACACAGAGAAAGCTGGGAAACCTCCGGAACCTTCCTGGAGGCTCTCATCACCCTCCTAAGATGCGTGGGACGAAGCCTGCTTGTGCCATTGACAAGATGCACACTTCGGTGGATCTGCCCACTAGACCCTGATCAGCAAGCAGTTAGTCATCAAAGTAAGGTGTTGAAAAGGGAAACAAGAATGCAAATTTTATTTGTAATTTTACATAAATGGGTTGACTTTTAAAAATATTTATGTGTGTTTGTGTGTGTGTGTGTGTGTGTGTGTGTAGGACAGGGGACAACTTGTGAAAGTTTGTTCTTTTCCACCATATGGGTCCCAAGGATCAAATTCAGGTCTCCAGGTTGGCAACAAGCACCCACTGAGTCATCTCACAATCACTTATTTGACTTTTTTGATGAGCATATGCTATTGTGACAATTTGGAAGGTATATTAAGTGGGGTTGGAGTGATGGCTTAGTAGTTAAGAGTACTTGTTGCTCTTGCAGAGGACCTAGGTTGGATTCCCAGCATCCACATGATGGCTCACAACCATCTATAACTCCAGTTCCAGGGGATCTGACTACTTCTTCTGACCTCCATGGGCACCAGGTATGCACATGGTGATATGGTGCCCAGACATTCATGCAGGCAAAACATTCATACACAAACAGTAAAATAAAAATAAACTTTTATTATTAAGAAAACATTAAGATGCCATTTGGAGAGGACAGGGTGGAAATTCTGACTCTGTATTCAGTACTCTGTCAAAGGAAAGTGGGTTTCGGGTTAAGCTACTCTGTTTACTTGGAACACGGTTGTGTGGAGGGAAAGGTTTCTCGGGGCATGATGTTTCATCTCAGTAGTTCTTAGTTTGCTCGTTGCTGTATCAAGGATATGAGCAATTAGCCCATAGGAGTGCTACAAGATAGTAGGAATCACTGGTGTGTAGTAAAGGCTTGATAAACAAAGGGCGCTGCTAACAGCACCTTTGTCAAGTGGATTTTCAAGTTTGGTAAGTGTTCCTGAAGCTTGCCTGACACATTCTTCTGCCTAATATATGCTAACCTGTGGCATCCTGTATAGCAGCCACTGGCCGCTAGTTATTGAGCATTTAAATGTGAGAAGTTTAAACAGAGATTAGTAACATGTAAATCAGATTTTTAAGGATTTAGTTTGAGAAGAGAAATGTAGAATAACTGGCTAATAATTTTTCTGGGGCCAACGGTATTCCTCTGCAGGGAAGGGTTCTTTCCATTGAGCCTACATGGTGGAAGGAGAGGACCAACTACAAGTTGTCTTCTGACCTTCACCCATACCCACAAGTGCTCGTGCACACACACACACACACACACACACACGAGTATATGTAAAAAATCTTTTAAAGCTTAAGAATTTGTTAAAACAAATTTAATAGTAATTTTAATATGTAATTTTATATGAACTTCTCTACACGTTGAATTGGTAATTCAGAGGAAATATTGAGTTGCATAAAATATGCAAATGACCTTAGATTTAGGACCCAATAAACCCAATGGAAGCTGAAAATATTCTAAGTTCAAAGTGCATCTGGAGTGGCCTTTGTGGGCTTAAAACAGAGCACACGAAGTTGAAAGAAAAAAAAGTGGGCACAGGGATAGGAGAGGAACTGGAGGGGAGGGATTGGGGTAGGTTAGATCAAAACACATTATATACATGTATGGAATTCCCAAACAATAAAAAAAGTAATTATTTTTTATAAAGAAACAAGATGCATCTGACCGTGTGACCTAGTTTGGCAATGCATTACACTGCAGAAAACTAAATTTGTCTAGTGGGGTCTTGGGTAGCTAGTTGGGAGCTGTGACCTAATGTCTATGACAGAACCTCGAAAGAAACAAAGATAGAAAATACTTGATGCCTGGCAACAGCCCAAGAAAAGGGAAATTCTAAGTCTGAAGTTTTATCGAATCTGTTACTTTCATAGTAACATAAAGTTGAAACTTTTTAAGTAGAACATCTGTTTTATCAATTTCCCCTGGTTTTTAAATGTTCCTGTCACTACCAGGAATTTGAAAATTATGCCTGCAGCTGGTATTACATCTCTACACCCAATGCTGTGTTAAGCTGCTAACAAGTGCTGTCAGACCTTAAGCTCTCCAGTGGCAGGGGACTTGCCACCCCTGGGATAACTCGAGGAATCGCAAAAGAGACAATTCCAAAGGCAGACACTTAGTAAGCTTGGCCTGAGCGTGCATGGAGGCAGAAGGCTTGTGCAGGCTTGAAAAATTCCACCCAACTCTGAGAACTTCAAGAGAGGGGCTTTTGTTTTGCGACCTTTTGTGAGTCTTCTTAAAGACCCCTAGCTGTTTTTACGTAGTTTCAGTTTTAAGGAACCCACATCTTTCCATAACTTGTGCACCTTAGAAATTAAGAGACCCATCATTGCTCCCCATTCTACCAGTTGCCTGCTGGCTGCGCTAGGGATGGGCCCCGGGCCACCCGCATGCTAGGCAAGAGCACTCCCACTGAGCTATCGCGGAGGCCCTACCAGTTGGCAGAGAAGTACTCACATAGTCAAAATAGTATCCAGAGTTCTCAAAACTGTAGCGATTGTCATGCACAGAGAAGGGGAAACTTTTGTTTGCTGCTTGCTGGAGAAGAACGAGGAGAGAGATGAAAACGTACATGTCAGAACTGCGGGATGCCCTCAGACTGGGGCACAGTGGTGGGGAATGACAATGGGTGGGACCAAGGATCCATCACCAGCATGGAGCGAACAGCACCGGAGGAGGGATGTGGGCACAGGCGTGGGGCTTCCAAACTCAACCCTATTACCAAATCCTTGACGCTGGAAAAATTCTCTTTCAAAATGTCTTTAGAGATAGAGATGCCAAAAGTGCACAGATGCACAGAACCCAATGCTGGCAAGGAGTTTTGATGGTACAGGAGCCAACCTCTTATCTGACTGATAAGGATGGCAGAAACCAAATCCTGGAAACCTAACCAGATCCTAGAAGCCCCTGAGGCTGGGTTCCCAGAAGCTTGGAGCTTGAGTTGAGGCTCACAGTGAGTGACACTGATGTCGCTATTAAAAACCTTTGCTTCCTCCTTCACACTACTGAGGTGGGGCAGTTGCTCATGAACTGACCAGGGAGGCAGACCATGGCTGTCAATGACTAAAGGTTCCTGTGGAGAATCCCAGCTCATTCAGCTAGAGCAGGAGGCAGCTCTAGCTGTAGAGCACTTGGGCGTATCACAGGGAACCTGGGTATGGCATGGGCAAATAAGTTCATCGTCTGACCAAAATGCTGCCTCCTCAGAAAAGCCCTGGGATCCTGGAAGTGGGGCCCGCGTTTATCTTACCTTCTCTCGGATTTTGTATATTGGCGGCAGCTTCCTCTCCACCTGCTGAGACAAGTACGGACAGTGGATCTCCTTCAGGGTAGAACTCGTGGTGGATTCTGGTGTCTTCTGTACCAGTCCAATGTGAGGGAACTGGAAACACAAGACGGCTTGATTAGAACCAGACACAGCTGAATCTGTGTGCCAAATATGGGCTTCCTCTGCAAAGTGATAAAAGATGGTTTGGGCACTTCTGGTGTGCCGAGGGAATGGTTAAAAAAAAAAGCAAAAACATAACAAAACAAAACAAAAAGAAGTGTAACTTTGAAGTATTCCTTCCAGACAAACATTTCAAGCCACCAGGGCCTCTTCCTATTCAAAGTCTCAGGGAACCTGGAAATGTTTCCACGTTTTGGCAAAGAGTGGCAAAAAGTAGCATGAGTGAAGCTCCTGGGCGACGACAGAAATGTGTGGTCTGACGTCCTCCCAGGCCTGGGAGCCCTGGTACTTGGAGCCTCGTGTCCAGCCCATGTTCTCAGGACTGGGTCTACTCTCAGCCCTAGAGGTTGCCAAGCATGCTAGACTTGCTAGCTGGTCAACATGCAGATCTTCTGTCTGTTTCCATCTCTCTATCACTGGGATTGCAACTGTGTGCCACTATTCCCAGCTCCATATGTGGGTTCTGGGGAGCAAACTCATGGTCTTACACTTTCAAGACAAGTGTTTTACCAACCAAGCCATCTCCCCAATTACTCTCTTCCCTTTTGAAGTATAAAGACATTGGCTAACCAGAATTCTCTCTCCATTCCTCTGTGTTAGAATACAACTGTTTGTTCAGGTGGCTTTTGATTGACATCTGTGCAAGGGTGTGCTAAGTAGGTAGGCTAGGAGATTGTGTTATAAATACTATCGATATTGTAGGTATTCTCTCTGTGAAGAAGCTAGAAGACACATAGGACTTGGAAGAGTGGACAGAAGGAAGAAACAGATGGAGCTATTGTTGAGAAAAGAGGGCTGTAAGGGTCAGTTTTGTGTTTAGATAACATGGCTCTGATATGGCTGTCTGGTATGAATCAGCTACAATATGACAACACTGAATATTGGAGGGTTGTGAGTCTGCATAAGATGAGTGATACTCAATGTCCTGGAAAACCCCAAAAGTAAACAGTTACATCATATGTCATATAACCATGCTTTGGCAGAGTGCCATTTTTGTGTGGATTCTGCACAAATGTGGCCTTGATGTCAAAGGCTTGAGTCTTTGACTTTTCCAAGCTGCTCATGTATTTTTGTCTGTAGGCTCATGTATCACCTGCCTGTATCTGCCTGTATGTGACTAGTGGGTATCAATGTGTACCTGTGTTCCTGTGTGCCTGTCAGGGACCCCCTACCTAGTATATGAAGTAAGTATGTCGGATCAGTCTACAGTTTCCTAATTCTCTTCCACCTCCCAGGCTCCTGAGACCCTCCTCCTTTCCTGGCATTGGAGTTTAAACTTCACAGATGTATAACCCAGCACCACCGATGTGAAAAGATAACCTGTGCACACAAAATAATAGGTAACTTAGAACACAGTATAACAAGAGAACTACCACCAAATATGTCTCAGTGGTTGCCTGTGGGCTGAGAAGAATGAGACCAATGACAATGAAACCACCAGGCAAGCCCACTGGCTGTATGTATGCAGACCCTGCCCCCCACCCCCATGACAAAAGAAACTGCCTATGGGGTACCAATGAATTCCTGGAGAGACTGTAGTACATATGCTTGACTAAAAAAAAAACTCAGTAGAGGAAAAGCATAGGGAAACAACCAGGTACAAGACTGTAACCCACTACATAAGAGGTTGAGACAGGAAGATTGCAAGTTCAAGGCCATCCTGGGTAACTTGGTGAAAGTCTGCATCAAAACAAAAAGTAAAAAGAAAGACAGGGATATACCTCAGTGTGGTTTGCCTAGCGTGGGTTCAATTCTCAGAACCACAAAACAAGTAGAGGGGAAAACATTCTCCCCAAATCCTCACCACCACCGCTTCCCCTTAGCACTTTGTACAGTTCTACCTATGAGTAAACTGCATGCATTGTATCATATGGATATACAAAAGTTAGACTCTTTCATAATTCTAGAAATCACATGTGGCCATGTGGTATGACTGATGCCACTCCTAAACAACAATAAATGCTGCTGCTGCTGCT
>LOJH01028922.1:0-17595 GCA_001685095.1 Ellobius talpinus | reverse complement strand
GGAGGAGGTGGAAATTTTTTTTAATAACAATAAAAAAAAGTGTCTGAAAAAAAATAAAAATAAAAACTCTCAGCAAATTGGCGATAGTGGTTCATACTCGTATTCCAGTGCCCAGGATGGAATCATGGGAGGGTCGCTATGCATTCCAGGACAGTGTGGAGGTAGAAAGTGAAACTCTGTTTCAGAAAAGCAAACCTAACTAAACCAAAATAAAACGAACACAGCCACAAAGACAAAACAACAGCAACAACAACAAAAAACCCATGGGAAAATTTATGGAAACACATAAAACCATAAGGGTGAATCAGAAAGAAACAGAAAATCTGAAGACCAGAAGCTGAATAAGAGCACAGACTTGTTAACCAGATATCTCCGTCAAGGAAAAAAATCAGGGCCAGATGGTTTCAAGAATGAATACTACCAAGCACTTTTATTTTATGTGTATGGGTGGTTTGCCCACATGTGTGTATATGCACCATATTTGTACAGTGCTTTCAGAGGTCTGAAGAGGGCACTGGATCCCCCAGAACCACCATGCAGATGCCGGGAACTGAACCCAGGGCTTCTGCAAGAGCAGTAAGTGCTCTGAACTGCTGAGCCATCTCGCCAGCCCCTTAATTCAAACATTTAAAGATTGACAGTTATTTAGCTAATGCCAATCATTCTCAAACTCTTCCCCCCCCCCAAAAAAAAGAGAGAAGAGGAAAAAGTATTTAACTTTATCTTGATAGCTGCCAGCAAGAGACACAAGAAAATAATACTACTGGTCAAAATATTTGACAAATATGGATGTGAAGCTTCTCAACAAAATGCTTGCAAGCTGAATCGAATAGCACATTAGAAGTATCACACACCACGATTAAGTACAATTATCCCCGAGACGCAAAGAAGGTTCAATACATACAAATCAATATGTTATGTACCACATTAACAGCCTGGAGGATAAAAATAATATGTTCACCTCAATAGCTACAGAAAAATCACTGACACAATTAATTTCTTTAGGGTTAGTTTCTAGGATCCAATGCAGTGGGTATAATGGAGCTGAGCCACATCAACTCACAAAAGCCTATTTTAATCTCTTTCCAATTCTGCATTCAGGAAAATTTTCTTAAAATCAGGTCAGATGTGGCTGGAGTGGTGGCTCAGAGGTTAAGAGTCTGACTGTTCTTCTAGATAATCCCAGTTCAATTCCCAGCAGTCATATGGTGTCTCACAAGCACCAGCAAGTCCCATTTCAAGGGATCTGATGCCTTTGGTCTTTGTGGACACCACACACACACACACACACACACTATAAACAGACATTTGTCCAGGAAAAAATCCATACACATAAAATAAATATAAGTAAATATTTAAATGAAATCAGGTCGGATAACTAGGAGTAGTCACACTGCAAAAACTGATAGGTGCTCCCAACTGGACAACTTTAGCATTTCTATCACCATTGTTTGCTAGCACAGCACAGAGCAAAGTATACACATTTGTTTATTACTTTTGGTATATGTATGGCTATGGTGGTTAATGTTGAGGGTCAGTTTGGTGGGGTTTAAAATTATCTAGGAGACAAACCTCTGGTTATATCTGTGAGGGAGTTTTTAGATTGGGTTAAATGACACAAGAAGGCACATGCTTGGGTTAAAAGATACAGGAAGGCACATGCTTGGGTTAAATGACACAGGAAGCACATGTTTGGGTTAAATGACACAGGAAGGCACATGCTTGGGTTAAATGACACAGGAAGGCACATGCTTAGGTTAAATGACACAGGAAGGCACATGCTAAATATGGATGGCACCTTCCCATGGGCTGGAATGAGATCTGGACTGAATAAAATGGAGAAAGTGAGCACCCTACTGCTTCTTGACTGTGGATGGTGTGTGGCCCAATGCCTTATTCTCTTATCACCAGGCCTCTCCTGGCATGGTGGACTCTTGGTCAGAATGAACCCTTCATTTTTCAAGTTGCTTTTGTCAGTAAGAACAATCTGGTCACATTATTTTCCAAAGATGTGGAGCCAATAGAAGGGATTTTTTTTTGTCACCATGGCAAATAACTGAGAAGCACTTTCAAGGATGGATGATTTATTTCAGCTCATGGGTTTAGAGGCTTCGGTTAGTGGTTGCTGAACCCATCACTGAGTGTCTGTGGTGAAGCAGAGCATCATGTTTGGGAGGATATGGTCCATAAGGACTGATTACCTAAAGGTGGGCACAGGGTATGGGAGGTAGGAAGGGACTAGGGACAAGATACCTTGAAAAGCATGCTCAATGACCTCCTTTCTCCACCTAGGTCCATCTACAACATCCCAGAATAGGACAGCAGCTGGTGTCCAAGCCATGACCTAGTGAAGGACATTCTATTTTCAAACCATGCCACAGGTACAACCAGTTTGAGCTGTTTTGACTTAGAATCATAACACAGTAATGATTGTTTTCAATAGCTACCAAACTGTGTTTTGCCAACTCCTTTTCCCATGGTGCTGTGGGTTCCCTTCGTGTATTTAATCCACTGCCTTCATTTTGAGTCATTTAAAATCCCAACAAGGACTGGTGAGTCGTGCAATCAGTGATGTGCTTGATGTGCAATCACAGGCACTGGAGTTGGATTCCTAGCACCCATGTAAAATAAAAGTAAATGTGGTAATTATAATCCTGGTGGTGGGTAGGAGCAAAGCAGAGGCCAGCAGACACCTGGGGCCACACTGACTAGCCAGCCAGTCTAGCCTTCCTGGGAAATTTCAAGCCAGTGAGAACCCCTTCCTGAAACACAAAGCACAAGGTGGACCAGTATCCAAAGAAAGACACTTGAGACTGATGTCTAGCCTCCATATACGTGTGCACATATATGTAAACACAGCTGTATACATACATACACCCCCGCCAACACAGAAATGATATCAGTCATGGTCTCTTAAGTTTCTTTGATTTAAAGATTTTCAGTTTGGTTCAAATCTCATCTTGCTGTCCTTGTAAGTGAAATGTGATTCCAGGGTATCACTCTCATGGAGGGGGAATGGGGTTAGGGAGCATTATGGAGCTGTATAGGGTGTGTTCTTGTTCCTTCCTCAGAAGTTGCTCACTGATATGCAGGCAGTCATTGCCATTCTCATGTATCCTGCTGTTTCCTGTTGTCACTCACTGACAGGGTGAGTGCCCATCCTTATCCAAAAAGTCTGAAATGCAAAGTGTGCCAATATCTGAAACTTGGTGAGTACTGACATGATGCCATGTGAAAGGTTCCACACATGACATCCCATGATGGTACTCAAATGTCCAGAAGCACTAAAGATCTTATATGAAATTACCTTCAGATTGTGTGTATACACAAAATGTAAATCAATTTAATTATTAGACTTGGATACTCTTCCAAGTCTAAGATATCTCATTACATTTACATAAATATCCCCAAATCTGAAACATGTATGATCCTAACTTGAAATATAGGATGCTCAATCTGTGGTACTTGTTCTGGGTCATTGTGGTGGTTTGAGTGAGAAAGACTCCTATAGGTTCATATGTTTGAATTATTGGTCCCCAGTTGGTGGAACTGTTTGGGAAGGATTAGGAGGTGTGGCCTTGTTGGAGGAAGTATGTCACTAGGAGTGGGTTTTGAGGTTTCAAAAGTTCACACCAGGCCTAGTCTCCCCCCATTCTCTCTCTACCATGTGTGCTTCTCAGCTGTTGCTCTAGTGGCCATACCTGCCTGCCTGCCACTATGATCACCATCATCACAGTCATGAATTAACCCTCTGAAACTCTAAGAAAGACCCCAACTAAATTCTTGTTTCTATAAGTTACCTTGGTCTCCTCACAGGAATAGAACAGTGACAGTGGTGGAGTCCTCATTACTAATTCTTTCCCTTCTCCAACAACTCCCCCACCCCTGCAAGCAGGCAGTAAATGACAGTGAATACTGAGATATGTACACAGAGATACCCTGAGTTGAGGGGAGGTAAAGAGACCAGCACAAATGAGACTGAGTTCCAGAGTCAGGAGAGATCTGAGAATGGACTCTGAAATGTGTCTGAGGGCCATCTTCAAGGCTTCAGCTGAATCCTGATCAATGTAGACAGGTGAGAAAACAATTCACATGCACAGACACTATGTGCTAGAGAGCACTGAGGACAGGGGATGAATTTTGTACACAGAGGACAGAGTCAAGAATCTCACTGTGTAAGAGGCCTACAGTAGAGCTCTCAGAAAGGCTTGATTGAGTACCATGGTGCTGTGGCTTAGATAGGAGTTGAGTGCATCCTTGACTGTGTAGAAAAATGGCTGCGTCTTTAAGATTGGGGCCTAATGGGAGGTAATTCAGGCACCAGGGGTACTCTTGGAGGAGATTAATGTAGCTTTCACAGAACCAGTTTGGCTGTTCTAAGTAAGTGGTCTCTTTGGTTTGGGGGCTGGGGAGAACCTCATTGGTTCTTGCATTGCAAGCATTGGAACCTGAGCATGCACACCAGAACTCATATTTTTTGTTTGTTGTTTGTTTGTTTTGTCTTCTATTTTTGAGACAGGGTTTCTCTGTATAATGGTCCTGACTGTCTTGGAACTCACTAAGTAGACCAAGTTGGCCTTAAGCCTACAGAGATCCACCTGCCTTTGCATCCCTGAGTATTGGAATTAAAGATGGGAGCTGCCATTCCCCAGCTCCCATGTTCTATGAAAGGAAGCAGGCATGGTGTGGGACACTCATCCCAGGGCTGGGGAGGCAGAGACAGGTGGATCACTGGGGCACAGTGGCCAGCCATCCTACCTACTTGATGAGTTCCAGGCCAGTGAGAGACAGGCCCTGTCAAAGGGAAAAAAGGTGAAAAGGTAGTCAGTGCCCAAAGAGCAACACCAGAGGTTGTCCTTTAGAACACACACATACACACACATGCACACACATATATAACATACATGTACACACATGCAAACACATATACATATATACACACATGCACACATATATACGTACACACATGTATACACATACACACATGAACACACACATACACACATGTATATATATCCACACACACAAGCATGCACACACATACACATGTGAACATACACATACATACATATACATATACTCAAACACATACATATACACACATATACTTGCAAACACAAACACACACACATACTCACCTACACACACAAGCACACTTATATATACACACATACATATACATAGACACATACACACACATACAGACACAAGAACACACATATACACACATACATTTGCATACACACATAAACACACACATGCATACACATACACACATACCTTGCCCTCCCCACAACCTCTTGTCTCCCTGTATGACTGGTTCCTCCCTTTCCCACAGTCTCCTGTCACAAGTCACCTGCTGGATGGTGACTTAGTCAGAAAACATTCACCAGAAGTTGTCTGATTATCAGGTTCCCAGTCTTCAAGGCAGTGATCTACACAAGCCCTTTTCCTTTATATAGTCCCTAACCTGTGGCATTTTGTCATAACAGCAGAAAGTGGACTAGGACAGGGGCTGAAATTGGACCTGAACTTAATGTTGCTCTGGCTTCACGTAACAAAGCCAAAAAGTGTGACATAAAGGACAAAACTGGTTCCAATTAGCTGCGTCCCAGGACAAAGCTCAAACATTTTAATTGGAATATAAAAATATCCAGCAAAACTTGATAAATATCACAATGTCTTATTTCCAATGAAATAGGAAAGGACTGACAAAAAATAGAAAAACAAAGGCAGTAATGAGAAGAAAGTCAGGTTTAACACTTGAAAATAGCACTTAGAAAAAGCACGAACAGGTTCTACTTCAAAGATGGTATAATTGTCTACCTAGAAAATCCTATGGAACCTACTAGAAAGGCGAGGAAGGAATGGCAAGATAAAGGATCCATGAGGGTTTAAAATTCAATTTAGTTTCTAATACTAGTAATAAACAGAAACCGAAATGAGGTTAAAGAAGAAACCATGAAAAGCAGCATTAAAACTGAAATACTTGGCGATAAATCTGACAAAAATCAAGTGTTGTATTGAATCCTAACATTCAGTCAGAAGACTCCATATGGTTAAGGTGCCCATTTCTTTCCAATATATCTATCGATTCAAAAAAATAGCAAATAAACCCTAGTGGGCTTTTCTTGTGTGTGGAACTTGACGAGTAATTTTTAACTTCATAGAAGCATACAAAGGACATGTAAAGCAACTTTGATAAAGAACCAAGTCAGAGGATTTGTTACCTGAATTTAAGATGTAATAGCATGCTCTCACTTTCTCTCCTTCTCTCTCTCTCTCTCTCTCTCTGTGTGAGAGAGAGAGAGAGAGCGAGAGAGAGAACTAGAATAGTCTGGTAGCAGACTACTTCCACACATACTCAGCTGCTCTTCAGTTTGGTAGAGAAAATACTGTCTTTACTAATTGATAAATGGCAATAGAAAAAAGTTCTATTTATTCTTTATACTGTACAGGAAAAATGAACATGAGTTGCAGAAGCAAATACAAATAAGAAAACTGCAAGTCCTCAAAACAATAAAATCTCCATATCTTGGACTGTTGTATGACAACTTAAATATGACACAAGAAAGTATGTTCGATGAAAAGAACATGGATACTGAACTTCAGCGCTTCTGCTTGGGGCTGAGGAGATGACTTAGTGGGTAAAGTGTTGCCATGTAAGCATGTGGGCCTGACCTTGTATCCCCAGGGCACACGTAAAATACTGGACACTGTAGCTCTTGGTTGATGTCCCGGGTCTGGAGAGGCAGAGAGAGGAGGATCCCTGAAGCTTGCCGGCTAGCCAGTCTTGCTGACTGATGAGGTCCAGGTTCAGTGAGAGACCCTGGCTCAAAAACTGAGGTGGAGGAGAGAAAGAGAAAGACAACCTATGTTAACCTCTGGTTTCGACACACACACACACACACACACACACACTCACACACACACACACACTCAAACTTGTAGTCTTTGAAATGTCTCATTTTAAAGAAAGACATAGACTATTGAAAGAATAAAAAAAATGAGCTATGGGGGGGCTAGAGAGGTGGCTTAGGGGTTAAAAGCGCTTGTTTTTTTTGCAGAGGTTCAGTTCCCAGCACCTAAATGGCTGCTCACAAATATTTGTAGCTTTTGTTCTAGTGGACTCAATGCCCTCTTCTCATTTCCAACATCACTCACTGCACACATTTGTCTCACATGTGTGCTTGCAGGCCAATACTCATCCACATACAATAAAAATTAAAAAAAATATTATTCATGGACAGGAACAATTTATTTGCAAATTAGAAATTTGATCTAGGGTAAGAATAATTTAGCATTTATGAACCATTTCTGTAAATAACAAAACAACCCTGTTATTTATGGGCAGAAGGTTTGAACAGATGTCCCAGCGAAGAATATACTATTGACTAATCAGGGCATGAAATGTGCTTGGGTCATGAGAGGATTGCAGCTAGAACCTCAGTAAGAGCAAGGTGTGGTGGTGCACGCCTTTAATACTAGCACTCTTGAGCAGAGCCAAATGGATCTCTGTGGGTTCAAGGCCAGCCTGGACTACATAGTGAGTTGCAGGACAGCCAGAATGACATAACAGAGAGACTCTGTCTCAAAACAGACCAACAAAAGAACCTCAGTAGGCTTCTAACACATACCTACTAATTAATTCTCAAGTGACGTGGATGGAACACAGTGCATTTTGGTGAAAGTGTGCAGGTGTCTGGGATTGAAACCATTTATCTATTTCCTTAAAACTTGGCCGTACAGCTATTACACGATTAAATAGTTCTGTTTCCAGGTATTTCTCTAGAGAAAATAAACCCACGGTCTATAAGATTACATACTAGAAGACGCACAGCAGCATTGTTTCATCAAAGCCCCAAATTGAAGACAGCCCATCAGTAAGTAAGTGAATAAATAAATTATAGCTTTCAAGGTTTTTGTTTGTTTGTTTGTTTAGTTATTCTGGAGGCAAGCTCTTGATATGTTGCCTAGCCTCAAACTCCGAACAGCAGTCCCGGTGCCTCCCTGGTGCTGGGATCTTAGGCACGCGTTACATGTCAGGCTGACACTCTGCAGTATATTCATGGAATGCAACACTGCTCAGCAGTGAAAAGAGCAAAGCGCTGACACATAGTACGATGTGGGTGGGTGGATCACAAAGTAATATGGTAGTAAAGGAGGCCAAATGCAAACGATTGTTGCCTCTTGCCTTTATTTATATCATGTGTAAGAAGCGTAAACTAATCTATAGTAGATGGGAGAAAGGGAAGGGGGAGCAAGGGAGGCTAGTGGAGTAGGAAATATTAAGGATAATGCATGTATGAAAATGTGGTAACGAGGCCTGTTCTTTGGTATACTACAAAAAAACCCATAAAATAATCCATGATTGACAGAAAGCAGATCTGTAGCTTCCTGGAAATGCAAATAAGCAGGGGAGAGGAGTAAGGGTGGGTTTAGAGAATGGGGAGGCGTCTGAGGGTGATGGACAGGGTCCTTATCTGGAAAGCACTAATGGCTGCACAGCTGCATTCATGGGTGAAAACTTAGCAGACTGTGAACTTTAACTGTGTGCGAATTTCTGCATATAAATTATATCCAATTCAGTTAAAACAATAGAAACCAAGGAATACTGAGAGCAGAGCAGTCTTCCTCAGGGAAGAGCATACCAATTAGTTATCTATACGAAATGATCATCCCTGAAAATATACATACAACTAACATTATACAGACAGAGCAGGTTATATTTAGAAATAGATATGTATGTATGTATATATATATACATATGTATGGTTGTAACAATAATTAATGGAGAAAGAGGCCATGAATTTGAAAGAGAGAAACAAAGTGTATATAGGAAGGTTTGGAGGGAGGTACAGGAACAGATAAATGATGTAATTAAACATTATAATCTGAAAAGAATAATAAAAAACATTGAAAGTAGTAAGTGTGGGCTCATTATTCATGATCTATAATATTTAAAAGTAGGTATTGAAAAATCCCACTTGGAAAGGGATCATAAGACATAGGTCACTAAGTCGTTAGAGATGCCCAACATTACTGGAAGAGGCAAACATCAAAACTACATAGACACCATGCACCGACTACATAGCTGGAAACTGTGCACTACCCCTATTTTTACCAAGCAAAGGGATTTCTTTTAAGACAGAGATGTTAACCTGGAGTTACTCAATAAGGCCTGTAACTGCCACAAAATCCATACCCCTATATCTTTGCTACATGACAAAGCTGGATTATCTTGGACTCAGGGACCTGGGGACTTGACCACAATTTTATTTGTACATCTTCTGTGAACCTCTACAAACCTATTCATTCACACGAAAACTGACTCAGATTATTGAGGGTATTGCCACATGAAAAATAGTATTATCTGACCTTTTCAGAGAGCAGATAGAATCACAAATATCAATTTAAGAGAAATTTTGTCCAATTCATAAAAAAAGTTGCTGAGGTGATTGAAAAACCAATTTGCCAAAGGGCAAAATGTAAGGTTCTGCTTAGTTCTACCTTCAGATTATTACCCCTGGCTCTTTGTCTGGACCAAATCCAGGTTAAATTCCTGGACTTAAGCTTGTGTGGGCACTTTTTTGGCATTGGAAGCAGTTTATGAGGTGATGATCCTTTGGATCTCAAGAGAGACATAGGACAGTTTAGATTAGGGAGCAGAGCCATGAATCCCACTGGACCTGCATATCCTGGAAGATTTGTTTAGCTCAGAAAATGACAAGAGGATAAAGTATTTTGAACAACAAAGGAATTCTGAGAAAAACACGTTAGTTTCATGTGTGTAATCTAATCCCAGTATTTGAGAGGGGGAGACAAAAGACCTTTGAGACCACAAAATGAGGTCCAGTTATACCTAGCCTATAGAAAAGAGCGTAGATTGAATTACTGCAAAGGCCAAGGATAAGGCTAATTCCCCGTGTGGTTATGGCCATAGTTTAGATGATATTTAAGCCTCCCTTGTTTCTTTCAATGCTCTTCTCCTTCATGCTGCTTCTTCATTGGGGCCTCTAGTATTTCAAGAACAGTTCCAGACCTCTGTTGTTCAAATCCAGGTTAAGAGAGTGCCTGTTCTACAGGTGGCCTGCATAATGGGAAGAGAGAGATGCTGATGCTCGGGAGAAAGGATTTCCCTTATGAATATCACAGGGTCTAGTTTGTGATAATGACATGGCGCTCTATATCATGATTAAAAAGTATTCTGCTTTCTCTAAAGAATATTTAAGTTGGCGTTTTCTGAAATGACACAGGCAACTAGATGCTGAGCTGCCCGTAAATGGTCATGTGTATGACAAACTCTTGCACCCTTGCTGGTGACTCTGGTGAGCCTGCTCTTTCAAAACCTTCCCTGGGTCCTAGATTCCATAACTTGCTGAATTATCTAGGAAAATAGAAGCCAGGACTCTATTTATTTGGCATAAGGAAGGACATAGGAGAGGAAGGCTGGATCCTTGATTGCTTGAGTATTAAATGCTATGTTGAAGGGCGTAATTGAAGAATGAATGGTACTGAGATGGGTTGCAATGAGGCTGGATTAACCTCACTGTCCTCTACATGTATGTAGCATGTGTGGGCTGCTGGGCAGGATCATTCCCCAAACACCAGGTGCCTGTGACTTCTACCATGACCCCTCTGGATGTCTTATGTCCTTGCCCTCATACTTTGAGGAAGCATATTTATAAAACCCACATCTGCAAAACCCATTTCTTCAGCTTCCTACCCCTGTGAATAGTGACATTGATCATGACAGTATCGTGACACATAGTGAAAAGATGAAAGTTTCTTTAGTTTGCAGTAGAATTTCTTCAAGAAGGCGTATTGACTAGATGTCCAGGTAAAAAGCGAAACTCAAAGAACATGGATGTCAACAGCTGCAAGGATGAATAAAAAGACAAAAGAATTCCCCTCCCCACAGAAGATGGATGTCGGGAAGATGGGAAGGTACCTGGAGCAACGTGGCTCCAGTGAGGCCCAAGAGAATTTTTATCGCGAAGGCCAATGTACTAATTTCTGTGCTTTGACTTAACTCCTCCAACACTATCAATGAAGTCCCCCAAATACTAAGATTGCTGTATCTGCATGTTGTCCCTTAATTTGTTTGTTGAGGAAATCAAGGTCTGGGAAGGGAATTACAGAAATGGTGAGTACCTGATGAGAAGGAAGTAGATGCTGTACAAGATCTCTGAGGCATTTCCATTTGTGTTCTAAAATTTTGGAGTGGCCTATGGGGAATAGAACCAGAGGTTTATGTTTTCCTGAAGAGATTCCCAAGGTCAAGGAGCTCCAGCTATCAGGTTGATTCCAGTAGCAGCCACTATAGCTTATGGCTTATATATTACATGTCAAGTGTTTTGTTCGGTCTTTATATACCTTACAAAGGTAAAGCATCACCAAAAATAATTGACTAAATTATTTTTGTTAACTTTATTTTTAATTTTGTGTGTATGTGTGTGTGTGTCTGTGTGTGTGTCTGTGTGGGGGTATTACATGTGAGTACAGGTGCCTATGGAGGTTGAAAGAGGGTTTCGGATCCCCTTGAACTAGATTTATTGGCAGTTGTGTGCTATCTGGTATGGGTTCTAGGAACCAAACTTGGGCCTTCTGCAGGAGCAGTAAGCACTCTCAACCACCAAGCTATCTCTCAGGCCGCTCTAATTTCTTATCTTTGCTGTTTTCTCAGTGTTTCTTAGTGTTGCATTCTGTTTATTTGCCAACAGTGCTCATTCCATGTTGTATTTCTTCCTGTACTTCTTCACTCATATACATGCTTTCCAATGACCTCTTCCTTCACAGTCAATTCTATGAAGGCCGAGATCATGCAGGCTTTTTGTCTATGCTTCAATGGTCTATTTCAATCCAGTAAGACAGCTCAGTAGGTAAGGCCCTTGCCACCAATACTCAGGACCTGAGTTTGATCCCTTAGTCCCACATGCTTGAAGGAGAAAAATCAACTCCTGTGGGTTCCACATGGCACCTGTCCTGGTGCTAGCCCATGGTAGATATAACCTATTGTTGCATAATAAGTAGATAGGAAATGAGAGAGCTATGAAGGCAGCAAATAAATTGCTTCTTGTGGATGAAGAACTAACTTCTGAAGAAAGATATCATTTTAGGAGCACATAGCTAGAAACTGGGGCATTGCACCCCAGCTCCCACGCTTGTGCAAATCTGCTTCTCTCTTACATGTCTCTCTAATACAGATGAAAATTTGCAACAAGCTTGTTCCAAGCTTTAGAAGCAGCTCATATTCCTTTGCCAAATGTGTCTCCCTGGCCCAAAAAACTAGGTAGAATAAAAAAAAAAGGTGGTCTGAAATACCCCTACCCCAGGTGTGGATGTATGTGGTCCAGCTCAGCTGGAACCCAGATGCAGCTCATGACTGAGCGCCCACCTGCTATGGCTTATCTTTACATGCTATGCTTACAGTTACCTAGGGGAATTTGCAGACATGTAATCAAGCCCCACTTACCCATGAGGGTTGTGAATATCTGGGGAGACTCATGAGCCCTGTTTTCTCCTCCACTCATAGGTCAAGCCAGCCTCACATAGGTCTTGGGGAGGAGGATAGTGCTAAAATCTTTGGTGTTCCCGACAGCTACCCATTCACCTCTGTGAAAGGTATGCACTTTCATTGCACGCACTGCTCAAATACCTAATATTGTACATCACTAACAAGGCAGGAAATCCAAACTCCCATGTTTGCCTGAAAAGAGGGCTTCACAATCTCTTAGATGGAACTCTCAGGCACATCATGAGACTTTGGCACCAACAAACACAATTCCTTTTCCTTTTTCCTCTTGGTACTCATTCTTGTCTTAAAGCCATCGGTCTATGGGTTCTGAAAAGTCACTTTAGGTAGCCTGCTAGCCGTGATGCTCTTCATCAAAGCCAACCCCTGCCATTGACATGAGTAACCAAGGACCTGATATCTGTAGTTGTCCACAGCAGGATTTTCCCTCTCCCTCTTATGAAAATGAATTGTCCTGAATAAATTCTCTAATCTCTCTTGTTGGAGGAGGCTGCTTGTTTGTTCCCGGCTGCCCTGACCCAAAATAGTCACACAGAAACTGTGTTAATTACAACAGTGCTTGGTCAATGACTCTAGCATATACCTAGCAAGCTCTTACGTCTTAAATTAACACATTCCTATTATTTTATATTTTACCACAAGGCTCATGGTTTACTGGCAAGGTTCCGGCACATCTGTTTCTGGCAGTGGCTATATGGCTTCTCGTTGACTCCACCTTCTTTCTCCCAGCATTCAGTTTAGTTTTCCCACTTAGCTCTATTCTGATATGCCTCTAGACAAAACTGCTTTATTCATTAACCAATAAAAGCAACACATATATCCCATGCCATGTGCTGATCACTGGGCCCCTTTATGGACTGAGTCTAAAGACCTCTGAGGCTGGGTTGGGCTTTCTTTCATGTAGTCTTGACATACAACCCTTATCACTGGGAATGGGACATGATAGTATGATCCAGAACAGAGAGAAAGGAGCAGAGACCTTATAGTTGGGGGATGGTCTTTAGGTTACAACCTGGAGTTGTTCTAATACCTGACAGTGTCCAACAAGATAATCTCTCTACTTTACCTTTTCAGCTATAAATCATGAAGAATAAGGGTTGGCAAAATTGTTTTGTGGGTAAAGATCCTGTTGCATATGCTTGAGGACCTGAGTTCAGATCCTAATTGCTCTCGTAAGAAGCTGGGTGTGGTGATGCAAACCTGCAGTCCCAGTGATGGGCTACAGAGACAGAAGGACCTCAGGATCTCACAGGAGGACCTCAAAGGAAGATCTCATGGAAGGATCTCAGGATCTCACAGCAGCACCTCACAGGAGGACCTCACAGGAGGATCTTACAGGAGGACCTCACAGGAGGTCCTCGCAGGAGCACTTCACAGGAGGATTCCACAGGAGGATCTCACAGGAGGTTCTCACAGAAGGATCTCACAGGAGCTGGCCAACCATTATAGTCTATCAGTGAGAGACCTTATCTAAAAGAAAGATAAAGACTGATAGAGGAAGACAACATACCATCTAACATGGACCTCTGGCTTCCTCAAATGTACCCATGGCTACACACACACACACACACACACACACACACACACAAAGAGAGAGAGAAAAAACAAAAAGATCAGAGAATAAAAAAGAACCTTCTCTAAGGGATATGACAAGAGTTAATGTGTATCATGATGATTATAGTAATGTATCTATTATTTATTATAATATAGAGTACATCCTCAGGGAAGTTTCTGTTGCCATGGGTGACAGTAGTATCCCAGGAAGTGGTAAGTGTTATTCATTATCAGATGTGTGACAATAAGAAAGTTGCTCACCACAGCTTGTTTTTGTAAAGTCAAAGCTTGGCAGTAGCATCAAGTGTATACAAAAAAATCAACTTGGACTTCCTCCAATGAGGAAAGGCCATGCAGCCATTACATACTGTGGCTTCTAATGCAATGGGATCATGCTCACAAAAGAAATGTCAAGTAGAAAAATTCATATCATCTGTCTACATGGAAAAATAATAACATCAGGAGTCTATGCATGTCTATAATTAAGTAGGACCTTGTTTATTCCCCCTCAAAGAATTTACAAAAATGTATCCCTAAAAAGTTATAGCTTAAGCGGTAAAAATATGGATGGTTTCTACTTCCTTCCTCATTCTATTTGTGTTTTCTAGATTTCCCACAATGAACATTTTTGACAATTATAATGCAGGAGAAAGCAAACATTATTACTTAAAAAATGATGTGGGGCGCTGCACCTCATTTTTTAAAGAAAGCAACAGCTGCTCAGAAACGTTAAGTTTTTAACTCCATCCATCCATCCATCCAAATTGCACGACCCCCTCCCATCTTGGGAGGTAAAGGGATGGTGATGGTTTCCAGTCTGCCTGCCAGGGCTGCATCCCAGATGGGTACCCCGCGGCTAGGGGCGTGGCCAGGGTGTGGCCCCTCCTCCTCTCTGCTGGTGAGTCCTTTGGTATTTGTTCACTCCCATGGCCTACAGAGTTAAAAGAGGTTTGTTTCTTTTCAGACTGTTGAGTGCAGCCAGGGTAATTTAGTAGAAAAATGTCATGCTAATGCAATTCAAAGTTCAAATGATCTTTCATTTCGAGGGAGAGAAGAATGCGTGTGCAGTTGGAATGTTAAAACTCACTACTTGCCCTGCAATTCAAATAGAAATATGAGCTGCAGGGGCTACATAAGTCACATGAAGCACGGTGAGTGAAATGTACGAAATGAATAAAAATGATCCGGAAGCCATTTATTAGCATTGCTGGGGGCCAGCACCGAACAAGAGCTGCAGCCCTCAGAAGCTGCGGTTGGGGAGAAGGCATGTTTGCATAAAATTACAATAATCCCAAAATAATAAGGAAGAGAGTGATTAGCCAGGTCCTTCTTACCCATGTCGCCAAGGCCACCCTCGGCTCGCAAGAGAGATGTGCCCTTTTCCCGCCCACATGCCCTTTCCTCCTTGTTCAACTCCTGCTTGGTTTGGCTGTGCCTGCCAGATAGGTGGGTGGGGAGGAGGCCAGGAGTAGTGTGCGCCGGCAGTGCCACCTGCTCTGCCAGGGGATGAAGAGTAGATAGAGAGGTTGTGAGTCCTGGGGCTCAGTTTGGAGTACTCAGGAGGAAGACAGGGAGTGTGGTTGGCACCCTGGTAGGCAACAATTGTTCCAGCCCTTGTTGAGCACACAGCAGATAGTGGGTTCATCTTTGCTGGGCTGAGTGTCTTTCTGCTCCACCTCAGGCTTCTATTGTTTGTTCCAAGGAATTTCGGTAATGTATAAATGAGTGGTTCTCAACCTTCCCAATGCTGTGATCCTTTAACACAGTTCCCCATGTTATGGTGTCCTCCAACCATGAAGTTATTTTCATTGCTACTTCATAACTGTAATTTTGCTACTGTTATGGATCATAATGTAAGTATTCAATATGCAGGATATGTGGTATGCTACCAACAGGTTTAGAAACATTGGTCTATATGAATTTCTCACCTGACTTCTGTTTGGAAGAGATTAACATTTTCAGACTTGGCTGCAAGGAGACACTGAATTTTTCCCCTCTTCCTTATGAGAAGAATATGAGGGAGTGTGTGTGGGTTATGGACCCAAGTTTCTAGGGCTTTCTTAATTTTAAAGTTTTTGAAATTTTATGCATTAATGCATCATTTCTACCCCCCATTCTAACTCCTGTATTCCCCCATTATCTCTTAAGTTCATGAGCCCTTGTTTTATAGTTATTACTATTATACATATACATATATGTAGACCCAAATAATGACAATACCAGCTGACATGCCAGTGTAGATGGAGGAAATATCACAAGGCTCCACCTATAGATGCAGAGCCTCAGGCATCAGTGACAGCTAAGAGGGAGAATCAGTCTCCAAGGGCGAATCTCCTGCTAATTTTTGAAATAAGTTTGATCTAATACTAGGAGACCATCTCTTCCCATCATAAATACAACTTGATTTGATATCATTATTTTCTCTATTGTTATTTCAGACTGAATTATGTATCCACAGAATTCATATGCTGGAGCCCTAACTCCTAGTGTGTGACTGCGTGTGGAGACCAGGCCTTGAAGGTATGAACTGAGGTTGTATCAGGTCATGAAAGGTGGGAACCTGCTTCACAGGTGCACAAAGAAGATGTCACATGAGTGCTCATTAAAACCGAGGTTGCCCAAAAGTCAAGAGAAGAGGCCTCGGAATGAAATCTACTCTTCTGGCCCAATGATTTTGAACTTCTTGCCTATAGAACTGCAACAAATGGATTTCTGCGCACTAAATTACCAAAGTCGGTGGCATTTAATTTTTTATGACATCTCAAGCAAAAAACTTAATATATTCACTTATAAACAAGAAAATTCCAAAGGAACCGTGGAAATCTAATCTTCATATATATAAAAGACTGTAGTACAACAACCCCAGGAAACCACAGAAATAATCCAGAGGGGCTAGGAAGATGGCTCAGTGGTTACGAGCACTTGCTGTTTGTGCAAAGGACCTGGACTCAATTCTCAGCACCCACGTGGTACCTCACAACTGTCTGCAACTTCAATTCCATGGGGGGTTTGACATACTCTGGCCTCTGTGGGCACTGAACACATGTGGTATACTTACATACATGTAGGAAAAACTTTCATAAAATATAAAAATAGATATATAAGTCTTATTTTTTAAATAATTTTTTATGTGTTTGGGTTTCTTATCTACATGTGTGTCTACACACCACATGTATGACTGCAGTGCCCACAGAGACCAGGAAAGGGTGTCGGGTGCCCTGGAACTAAAGTTACTGACAGTTGTGAGCTGTCATGTGGGTGCTGGAAATTGAACCTGGGTCATCTAGAAAATCAACAAGTGATCTTAACTGGCGAGCACCTCTCCAACTCCAATAAGAAAATCTTTAAAAACTAAAAATAAAGAAGCCAGATTCTGTGAAGTACACCTACAAGCCCAGAACTTGGGAGGTTGAGGAAGAAGAATTTAATTGACACTGAGGTACATAGTGAGATTTTTTGATTGATTTTTATTGAGCTCTACATTTTTCTCTGCTCCCCTCCCTGCC
>LOJH01028919.1:0-17596 GCA_001685095.1 Ellobius talpinus | reverse complement strand
GCCTCCCCACCCACAGAACATAAGCAATGTGCATTGGATAGCTGTTTCTAATTTGCCTTAAAGAAAGTCTGGTACCTAGCCCCCCTGTAGACTAACGACTTTCTCACTTTGAGCAAGTTTAGAATATAAGTTACAAGAGTCAAACTGAGGGATGAGAGGTTTGTGCCCGCTGCTCTGCAGCCTTAATTCTAGCAAGACAGATGTCTTCACTAAGCCTCCACATCGGTGCTGGGTGGACCAGGCTTGCACAGAAACTAGTGCTCTCCAGGCTGTCAAGGCAGAGGCCAAGTTCATCATTCTCTACTTCATGCTAAGGGTGGGTTTTTTCTTTCTCATACATACATACATACATACATACATACATACATACACAGATGATAGATAAGATAGATATAGTGTGTAGGTTTGTTTGTAAATATTTTCTTTCCGTTCTTTAAACTAGCAAGCATCATGTTTGGTTGGATTTCTGACATGAGGGTGATCTTACTATATAGCCCGGGCTGTCCTGGATCTCACTATATAAACCAGGCTAGCCTTGAACTTACAGATCTGTTTGCCTCTGTCTCCCAAATGCTGGGATTAAAGCAGCATATTTTGAAAATGTTTTAGCCAGTTAGGTTGGTTTCCTCTGTTTCTAGTTAGAGACAACAAAGTAAATGAGGAGTTAGCCCTCCCTGACTACGGCTATTTAACCCAACTCTTGACCCCTATGTTCATCTGAGAATGAAAGCTTTCAGATGAGTCATGTTACTCATGGGTCAAGATCCTTTGGCCTGAAAAGGAACTAAGAAAAGCAGCAAGTGAGAGCCCTGCCTTGGTGGCCATTCTCCAGCTCTCTTGCTTTAGGACACTTGTTCTTCCCAGACTCCTGTCTCTCGGTCAACCACTATCCTTTTATTATTCACTGCCCCCCCCTTGCCTTCTTATTTGTACGGCATTGAAAAATACTCTACAAAATTGCAACTTTTGTTTTCGTGTATCTAGGGATTAAACTCAGGGCCCCGAACATTAACGGGCAAGTACTCTGTATCAAACTACATAACCATCCTCAGATTACATACTTCTTTGCTTATTCCTCAAATGACCTGTAAGTGGATGACATTTATCCCAAGAATCCAGGCTAGGTAAGGAGTGAGGACCAGCTAGCTGCGTGCTTAACCGTTGGTGTGCCTTTTTGCTATTGCGTAATTCCCGAAACACTAGATAAGGGATGGGAGTGAGTTCAAGTCAGGTCCTTTGGGGCAAATTCTGGCTCCACCAAATTGACCTTGATTGAGTTGCTTATCCCTACTGTGAAATGGGGATAAAAGTACCAGATTCACAGAGCTGTTATGACAATACTGCCTGGTACATTCTAGATGCTCAACATGAATTTGCTTCAACTATTGATACTATCAACCCTCCATTTCTTTCTGTGGTCCATGTGGGACTGCGGTTTTCTTGCTTTTCTTCCCAAGAGCGTCCATGAATGGCAAGTAGGTCCCATCAAGCCTGCTCCGATGTGTAGTTTTGATTTCTTGCCTGCCTGTACCTATATTAGATGGTGTCTAGAGTGTCTAGCAGGTTTCTGTTCATGAGTTCAACAGCAGCTTTTAGGCTTCACTATTTTACTCACCAGCCTCCTGTGATGAATTTGGTCATGAAGAAAGGATGGCTTTGGTGTGCCCGATTAGGGGTATATTTGCTTCGTGATGCCTTGAAGGGTTGAACAGCTTAGTAAAGGATTAAAGAAGAGAGGAAAATGAGTATATCACTTGCCTGTTGCCTATTTAGAAGTGGGTCTGATGTCCAAGTCCAGAGCTCTAGAACCTGAAATGAGGCTTCGAGAATAAGTAGGTTACCAGTGAAACAAAGTTGAAAGGGGGTACAGAAAGGGGTATTCAAGATCTCCTTTCCTCTAGACATAGGGAGAAAGTGCTATGATTCTAGCAAGCCCCAAAATAAACATGGAAGATGCATTGGAAAGAAGGCATGGAGGAAAGGTTTGAGTAGAGTTTCTAGGCTAGCCTTTGCATCTCATTGATGCAGGCTTTGGGAGCATGGGGTCTTGTCAATGACTAAAGATAATTGTGTCTAATAGAGACAATGCTGAACTTGGCAATAAAATTGCTAGTACTGGTATCAGATGGCTTAGTAAAGGGTATGCCAAATGGCTGCTGAGTGGTTTTCATTTTCTCTGATAACAAGCCTCACGTGTAGTCAGGAGATAGGATCCTTCATGCCGTGTCTTGTTTCGAGCTCTAAAGCTTGAAAGTGCATAGCTAGGGAAGCATAATTTGTCTTCAGCCTAGTTTTGTTTTCTTTCAAACATTTAGGACTTCTACTCTTACATGGCCTTTCAATAGCCGACTTGCCGTCACCCGTACTTGCTATGTGGTTTTTACTTATGTAGAATTGCCCCACTTATCGCTAGTTTCATCACATCTTCGTTTCACTATGATGTACCCTCATACAGTTTGAGGCATGGTTTCTTGACCTCTTAGATCTGTAGAATTTGGCTTTTCTTAAAAATCAAAATAGGCAAAATTGTATCAGTGGTTTTTTCTCTCCCTCACCCCATCCCAGGGACTCCCAGTTATTTCAGAATTAGTCACTGAGGTTAACTCATAGCTTACTGCTAGTCTAGGTCTTCCCATCCGTTTAGCTGGTTTTGTGCTTTTGTTTGTCTATTCTTTGCCGGGTGCAGATTTATGAAGAGTTTATTATGCTATGTCTTTTTTCTAATCAGGAATTAGTTCTAACCAGCATTTTTTTTCATCTCAGACACTAAATTCTTCACTTCCGGCAGCTCCATTTATATTTCATTTGACCTTTGAATGTGAGCATACCAAAACCAATATTAAGGTGTGTTTTCGCCAGGCATGATTGTTCTTGCATGTGATTTTGCTGAGGCAGGAAGATCAACGTAAGTTTGAGGATAGACTGGACTACTGTGTGAGACTCTAGCTCAGAAAGATGTTTACAAAAACAAAAAGTATTTGCTTTACTGTTACTCTCTGCTAAGTTATCTGTGTAAATTCTGGTTTGATTACTGTTATGAATTAGGAGCTCTGTCTTCCTGACTCTTTGCATGCTCACTAGTCTTTGGTAGATGCCAGACATTGTGTATTTTCCTTTGTTGGAAACTGGGCATTCTGTCGTCTTGTGAACTTCAGCTTCTTCTGGGATGCACTATGTGACGTAGATGCCTGGAGGTTAAGTCCTGCAGAGTATGACCAGAAGTCTGTTCCCCACGACTGAAGAATACTTCTTCTGAGAACAATTCCTGAAACCATCAGCTACCATAGCCTCTTATCCTCAGACTTTCAACTGCTTAGTCCCCCAAAGAATGCACACAACAAAGAATAAAACAGAGAAAACACCTAGCTAAACAGATGAGGAAAGCTAGCCTATCAGGAACCAAGGAGTTTACCTCACCACACTAATTTCTTTCTGGGCCTCCAGTAGTTTTTCTCTGATACTTGTTTGTATCCTGAGACTTTCAGCTGCTTAGGTCCCCAAGACATCTTTATCTCCTTAACAGAGAGGTCTGTCTACTGGGCTTTACTTAGGTCTCTTATGACATGAAGACTCCCAATACAGTAGAGTGTGGTCATCAAGGAGCTCACTGCTTCTGCCTTTCAGGGGCCGTGTCCTTTCTCATGTGATACTCAGGGCTCTTGAACACCAGTTTTTCATATATTTTCCTTTGCAACTTTAGTTTTCTCAGAAGATCTTTATTATTCTATCTCAGCTGTAGGCAGAAGTCAAATGTATTGTTGACACATATGTCAAGAGTCCTATGGACCTTTCAAAGTGCTGCCACCGCTTGTGAAGGTTCTAATTAGCACAGGGGCCTGACCCAGCACTTCCCTGGGTGTAGTGTGCTCTAATTGTCTGTGTGAGACTGCAACTAAGTCATCTTTGTGCTTACAGAGCTCAGAAGTGGGAAAAAGTAGATAAATGAATTAATTATTACAGTCTCCTTTCCGCCTTGCCACAATGCCACATAGAATGGGAAGGTCATTTCTTAGATTTCTTAGGTTCACAAGTTTGAGCCGGCCCGTGGAAGGCTGTGGAATGGTTTGAGTTCATCTCCCTCAACTACAGAGTTTTCTCTCTTCATAACGCCATTCTAGCTTTTTCATCAAAGGGATTTCATTTCAATGTCTTTCTTCACAAAGATGATTTTTCAAAATAAGCTCAGCTTAATGAAAATCCATTGATTTTAAAGTGTGACTGTTGGATGTGAATCCCCTGCACCAGGTAATAAAGGACATGACAAAGCAGGCCTAGAAACATTAGCATTGCTTGCTAAACCTAAATTATAGTTTTTGCTTGTATTTATTTTAGTAAAACTTAGTTCCTACCTACTTTGGGTAAGAACGGATGGATCTGAAAATAGGGATCCTGTCAAATAGCCCACTAGTACTGGTGCGAGCTTAGGCAGCTCTCATGAGATGGCTAAATACAGGCACAGTCTCACAGGCTCCAGCAGCAGAGCCAGGAAGCTGCAAAGCCAGGTAAGGGTTCTTTCTGGAGAAAGCGCTGTAAAGGGAAACACTGGAACTGAAGTTGCCTTTCTAGGATAAAACTTCATAAGAAGAAATTTCAGGCACAATAATCCACAGTTGATCAAGACAGGAATAATAAGGGGCCAAGGAAGAAGACAGAAAGATGTGTTATCTCAGATAAAACAGAGAGAGAGGAGAGAACAAACCAAAAATCTCAGTGGACTGTAGTTTTTAGTATCATGCAAGCAACATGAAGCCAGTGGCATCTCTAGAGCCATGAAACTTAGAAAATTGCCCAATGCATTCATTTTTCCTAAAAGTTTAGGGATGCTATTTTTACAAGAAAAGTATTCGCAAGAAAGAACTGTGGTCAAATTCCACTGAGAAATATAGTTTGAAATTAAAATTTCAGGCTGATGAGTTGGCTCCGTGGCTAAAGGTGCTTGTTGCCAAACTGGACTGCGCGAGTTCAATCCCTGAAATAACCTGTGGTAGTAGAGAACCAGTTTCTAAAACTTGTCCTCTGGCCTCCATCTGTGCACATGGTGCGCGCGCACACGCACGCGCACACACACACATATGAACAGATAAACCACTACTACAAATGAGTGAAAAGCCATAAGGTGGATGCATGGTTTATGTAGCCTAATAGTTCAAAATGAGCCAAAAGGAAAAAAAGAAGAAAAAAAAACCTTAAGGAAATGTAAGAGCAGCACTAGAAAAATCTACAAAATAATGTTTCTTAAGTCTGCTAAAGTTGAAATTAGCTGTATTTTTAAAAAGGAACAAGCCTTTCAAAGGGTCTCCCTTTTGGGAGACCACAGGAGAAAGAGATAGCTCCCATAAAAACCTGTGAGAGGAGATAAATAGGTCGTGGGGACGGCTCAGCTGTTAAAGTGCTCGCCTTCCTCCCAGGCAATCCTAGTCTGATCTAGGATAAGAGTCCATGTGGGGAAAGCCAGGCTGGCTGGCATACCCTTATAATCTCAACACTGAGCCACTGGGAACAGGCAGATCCTCAGAGCTCTCTGGCCAGCTACCCTAGCCCAATTGGCAAGCTCTGGGCCAGTGAGAGACCCTGTCTTCACGAAATGGTCGGGCTCTTTTTTTTTCTTAAAAACACACATGCTCCTGGTTCATTTGTGGAAAAGACAATCAGTCCTTCAAAGCATTACCTTAGTATCTTTGGCAAAAATCAACTCGGTGTGTGGTATGATATATGTGTACCTGATCCCTGTATCTGCACAGGCTGACATAGTATTGGCTTATTACCAGAATATTCTTAGTCCTCTCTGTTCATTTTCAAAATCCTCAACTCCCTCCAATTTGATGTGTAATTTGCAACATCATACCAACTAAAAACTCAAAAAACTAATTCTAAAGGATGTTCTGAAACAAAAAGATTTTAAGAAGAACCAGTGTTCTCAAAGAAGAAATGAGGCAGAGTCGAATTTTCTGCACGATGTGGTATGGGGGTCTGATAAAAGCCTGTGAGTAAGTCCGTGCATGGACAGGAGAACAAAGAGATAGATGCCTTAGACAGCCCCAGTCGGTCCCACACATAAATGGACATTTAATTTATGACAGAGGTTACAGTTCAAAGCAGCAGGGGGGAATGGCCATTTCATTAAAACGTACTGAAAATTTTGAGTACCCATGTGTTTGAAAAGATGTAAAACAGAACTCTTATGCACCATTGGTTACAGGTGGCTCCTAAACCTAAGATACCTTCTAGCAAAATAGTAGTCTTTAGAAGATGTAGAAAACCCTTTTCATGACTCTGAAGTAAGATAGTTTTCAAAGATCTTTCAAGAGAAAGGGAATAGCTAGCAATGTGGACCATACTAAGAACATCCATATATGCAAAGACAGAACAGATTCTGCAGATTAACACACAAATCCAAATGTTTGGAGCTAGAGCCCATATATAAGAGAGAGCATGCTGTGTTTGTATCTCTTGAACCTAGGTTACTTTGTTTATTGTAAGTTTTTCTAGTTCAAATTTTATTTTTCTTTACAGCTGAGCAAAATCCCAGTGTATATATGCCATATTTCCGTTGTCCTGTCATCAGCTGATGGACAGCTAGCCTGATCTTACTTCTTGGCTATTGTGCATAGAGCAGCAATGAGCATGGCTGAGCAAGTCTCTCTGTGGTAGGAGTTGGAGGCCTTTGAGTCTATGTCCAGGGTGGTATAGCTGGGTCAGGTGCTAGTTCTGTTTCCAGCTTTTTGAGGAGCCTCTACGGTGATTTCCAGAATGGCTACAGCAGTTACACGCTAAGGACAAATAGAGGTTCTTTCTCCACATCTTACCGGCACTGTTGCCATTTGATTTCTTAACAGCAGCCATTCTGACTGAGGTGAAATGTAAGGAATCTTAAAGTAGTTTTAATCCATGTTTCTTTTATGGCTAAAGATGTAAATGCTATCTAAAGTGTTTATTAGCCATTTGTGTTTCTTTTGAGAATTCTCAGTTCTGATCACTGGCCCATTTTTAAAAACTGGGCTGTGTGTTTATTTGATGTTTACTTTGTGTGTGTGTGTGTGTTCTTTGTGTCTTTGAATATTAATCCTCTGTCAGAAGTACAGATGGTAAAGATATTTTCCCCCTGCTCTGTGGGCTTCCTCTTCATTTGAATGATGCTTCCCTTTTCTCAGCAAAAGTTTTTCTTAGCTTTATAAGATTCCATTTGGGTCATATTTCCTTCACTACCAAAGTGCCTACTCAGTAGTCCTGATTGTGGTATTCTGAGCCATTTCCTTTGTCAGTTTCAGTATCCAGGCTGTTGAAGTAAAGGACTTATTGGTGGTATGTCTTAAGGGAGGGAAATAGCAGAACCTAGGTGAGAGAAAACAGGGCATTTTGAGGATGCAATGTTTAAGCAAGAATAGATATGGAGGGGTTGGGGTAAGAATGGGGAAAGAAGAAAATTAATCCAAACTTAAGACTATATGAAAAAACAATTTGGAAATTTACTACTTTGAAATCCAATTAAAAATATGTTAAACAAGAGAGAGACAGAAACAGAAGATTGAAACCCTGTGTGTCTGTAGAATACTGCTTCAGAAAGCCAAGGGTTATTAAACAAAACCCTACAGCTATATATTAGACACCATCTTATGACTGTTGGTCAGGAATACCTCAGAGGCCCCTAAGGCAGCATAAAATCTTGCCACTCTTCTTGGTTGTCTACCAGTTGATGAGATCCTATCTATCTGACATCCACACACCTCATATATGTAGAGAAATCAAGCTAGAACTGAGCTGGAAGCATCCTCCCTGCTGAAAACCTTTCATACTACCAGAGAGTACCCCATAGATTGCTGGGAGAGGAAGTCTTCCCATCTGTGATCTGTAGACAGAAGTTTCTGTCCCACCTGGTTCCGCAGCTGTTCAGTCCCAAGTAAACACACAGTGGCATATATTAATTATAAACTGTTTGACCTATTAGCTCAGACTTGTTATTAACTGGCTCTTACAACTTAAATTAACCCATGATACTTATCTATATTTAGCCACATGGTTTAGTATCTTTTCTCAGGCATTCTCATCTTGCTTCCTCTGTATCTGGCTGGTGACTCACTCTCTGCCTTTCCTCTTCCCAGAATTCTTAGTCTTGTTGCGCTGCCTATACTTCCTGCCTGGCTACTGGCCAATAAGCGTTTTATTAAACCAAGATGAGTGACAAATCTTTACAGTGTACAAGAACATTCTCTCATAGCAGTGATCAACAATTCTTCCCCATCTGTGAAGGCTGTGAACTACAACACCAACCTTCCAGGCAAGGTGTGCTCATTGGTGCAATGGTGGCATAACTATTATGGGAATAGCCAACTGCCCACTAGTTGGATTTACAGTCTGCTTCATGCTGGTACTGTAAACCTAGTCCCCAACTCATGGCTAAGAGGGTCTTAGTCCCTAGGGTGAACTTATTACTCTTGTTTTGCTAAACTGTCACGGTATCTGACTCCTAAACATTTTTGTTTATACTTGTGACTCTACTTTCAACCTTTATCAGAGACACTTCCTCTGCATTGAATGAATGAATGGTGAATGCAGAGATCCATGGCTTTCCAAGGTACTGAGAATAAGTGATGATTGAGTGCTCAGCTTTAAACAGGACATTCATACCACTCCTTCTTAGGCTTGGGGACTGTCACAGAAGAGGGGGCAAAATAAATGTTAAGAGCCAAAAGATAAGGAGAAAGGATACAATATGCTATGGATATGGCACAACCAACGTCATCTTGACTCCATAGGGACTATGGCTGCCTGCATGAGACCTGCACAGCACTGGGCCTATCAACAATCAATCATGAATGGGGAGGAACTCTCTGGGCTGTACCCCTTCCTGCTGAAGTATTGGCCGTTAATGGATTCTGGGGGATGTGATAGTCTTTAGATGTGTACCCACTAAGGAGAATTCAAGCTCTATGGGTATTTCCAAACTCATAGTCATGATGATGACCATGGTTAAAACCCAGTGGATTTCAAACAAACAAAACAAAAGAGCACCTACATGTGGGAACAAGTGACTTCTAGTGAGGAGGTTGAGGGATGGGGGTGTGCCTAGAGGTGGTGGGGGAGTGAAAGTAATCAGAATACACTTTATAAATGGATGAAATGGTCAAAGAACAAATTCATTAGATATGAAATACAATTAATAGGAAAGTGCCTGCTCTATGTAAAACTAGTCATAGCACTAGTATTGAGGACAAACAACAAGAAAACCCTAAGAGTCATTAAAGAATCTGGAGGTGGATTTTAGTGGTGGGCTGTGTGCTGAGCATGTATGAAGATCTGGGATGTATTCGTCCCCTCACATATAGATACATGTAGAGAACAAGCATTAAAGTGGGCTAAACACCCTGAGCAAATACCTCAGGAAAGACAACTTTAAAAGGACAACCAACAGCTCAGTAATCGCATCAGTAAGCGAGTAAATGTAGACTCCAAGCGCACTGCACACTGGGACAGTACTACACAGCCAGAGAGGAGCCAAGAATCCAAGGCCGCCAAGACAGCTTGGTCATGATAGGGACGTGCTTTGTATCATTCGGTTAAACACTGTGTTTAAGTTTAAACCTTTTTTTCTGGGGCTGGAGAGATGGCTCCACGGTTAAGAGCCCTCGTTCCTTCAGAAGACCCAAGATTAGTTCCTAGCTCAGAACTACCTGTGATTTCAGCTCCAGGGACTCCACCCTTTTCCAGCCGCTGGTAGACTTGCAGGTCACAGTGGGTGCTTTTGAGGTACTGAGCATCAGGGATGGCACAGAAAGACTCAGTTTTCATTGTGCTCATTTTGTTGTTTGAACTTTATTATATATATATATATAAAATATGGCGTAAATTTTGTTTAAAACTTGTTTAAAATATATGTTATATATTAAATGAGTCTAATATTGCATTAGGCCAAGAAAACTGCTGCACCTCAGGGAAGAAGAGCTGTAGCTACAAATGTGGTCTCCTGAAGCCACAGGTAATTCCTTAGGTTAAGTTTTGCAGCAGGTCACTTCTTAGGTTTTGACTGTTTGCTACAGTGTCACCTCCATGAACTTGTAGGCGCCAATGGTAAAAAGTCACTTTGATTCTAGGGACAGCTAAGGTGAGTAAGAGCACATCACTGACCGACTCAGGGATGCCCAGAGATAGACACTTGTCTCCCACAGACCCGGAAATTCTCTTCTGCTCACTCGCATAAAACTAACTCTGTGGCAAATTCGCTTGAGCACGTGGTGAGAATCACAAGGTGGCTGACTCACTGGGACAGCTTATGGAGCCTTAAGATCTTTCTTCTAAGAGTTTTTCTTGTTACTACTGTAAGACAATTGCTCTAGGGGTCTTTAAGCACTCACGGCATCCTTTTGGATGGCTATTTATGGGAAGAAATGAGATAGAAAGGGTTCCTGTTTAGTTAGGTCTTTGGTGATCTGGTAAAGTTTTAATACTGTTTTGATGCTGGAGGATCTGCCCGCCCCCTCTGCTGAAGCCCCATCGCGTACGGCNGCCACTCTCTCGCTGTGTTCTCTAGCTGCTTCACCCTTGGCTGGGGTGACTGCGCATGTGCCCCCTTTAGGTTGCTGGCTTCCCTTCTATCTGTCTCCCTCTCTCCCTCATGCGTGTGTCTCGAGACCCCACTACCGGTGACTTATTATAAATGGTCTTCCTTACAATGCACTGAGAAAAACTAGATGATTTTTCCTCTTCTGGACTTTTCCTGATCAAAGTTCAAGAAGGCTCACCTTGCAGCTTGAGTGCCTATTTTAGAAGTTTACCTGGCTGAACTGTTCCTTGGGTAAAATACACTGCAGCATGGCGTGCTAAGTGAAAGAATGTATCTGAAGGAAAGGAAAGATTTCCTGGGGCCTTGCTTGGTTTTTATTTTTAAAGAATGATGTTAGATTTTTATCTCAATTTAAAAGTCCAATAGATACAAAGGGTGGCAACATTTTAACATGTTAGGCATCATAGAAAATGCCATTTACTAGCAAGAATTTATAAATTATTTCCTAAAGCTTGTCACCTAACTAAAGTCACTACATAGAATATTTATGTAGGTAAGCCTTCCAAGATCAAAGCATGCTAGTGGGTTCATCTTAGGTTGGGACTCAGTACTTTTTTCTTTCTTTTTTTCTTTCTTAAAACAGTCTTTCCTCATTTTACATACCAATCCCATTTCCCTCCCCCTTCCCTCTTCCCACTCCCCTCTCCTTCCACCCACCTCAAGTCTCATCCACTCCTCAGAGAAGGTAAGGCTTCCCACGGGGAGGCAACAAAATCTGTCATATCACTTGAGGCAGAACCAAGGTCCTTCCCCCTATATCTAGGCTGAGAAAGGTATCCCTCCAAAAAGAATGGGTTCCAAAAAGCCAGTTCAAGCACTAGGGATAAATCCTGGCCCCACTACCAGTGACCCCACAGACTGCCCTAGCCATACAACTGGCACCCGCGTTCAGAGGGCCTAGTTTGGGCCACTGTCAATTTGAAGTCAGTGAGCTCCCACTGGCTCAGATCAGCTGTCTCTGTGGGTGTCCCCATCATGGTCTTGACCCCTTTGCCTCTTGGGATGGCCAAGATGTGGGAAGGACAGAGAGGAAGAGCAAGGAGAGAGATATCTTTATAGAGGGAGCCATTATGGGGCTATTGAGAAACCTGGCACTAGGGAAATTCCCAGGAATCCACAAGGATGACCCCCACTAAGACCCTAAGCTATAATGAAGAGGGTACCTAAACTGTAGTCAGATTGATGATTACCCTAATTGTCATCATAGAACCTTCATCCAGCACCTGATGGAAGCAGATGCAGAAATCCACAGCTAGAGCTCACAGAGTCCAGTCAAAGAGAGGGGGGACTCAATACTTTAAAACCATATTCTTTTTTACTGAACTTAACAAGGGTTGAACCACTGTGCGTTCTTGGCTGATGTAGTTGTGATTTTACCTCAGTGGCTTTTCTCCCTTTAGAAGAACATAGTGTTAAACCTGGCTCTAAAAGGAGATGTGGCTGTCTGTAAGGCTGTCTGTACGTTCTTCAGGACTTTGGGACAGACAGTGGATGGCAAAAGGAATATCAAATGTCAGGATATCTGGGATACCCAGGACGTCCCTCTGCATTACTCTGGTCCTCCGATGCACAGCAGGAGGAATGATGTTCCTTTTTTAAAGGTCCTTAGGTATATGGAGAGATGTGGGATGTTGTGTTACATGAGACCTTTCCAATTAAGATCTCCCTGTCTTCAGATGAAAATCTTGAGTTCTTCCTGCACGTTTTCCCTGCTGTAGCCTGGTAAGAGCTCGCGGACGACATTTTCCTTGGTTATTACTGGCAACGTATTTTAAAAAGATGCCAGATACAAGCAGAAAAGGACTAGCCTTGACCATGGATGCCCTTGAGTTATTTTCTGTTTCTATATTCCTGGACTTTTTTTTTTTAAGAGAACTGCTCAGCACCTCCCTGTCTGTGCAGCCACGAGGGCTAACAAAGTAAGCAGAGGAGATACTTATGACATTCTAGCTTTCAGGGTCTGGAGTGATAACTCAGTAAAGTGCTTGTCTTGCCTTGTAAGCATGAGGATCTAAATTCAATTCCCAGAGTCCATATTTTAAAAAAATGCCTGGCACGTGGTATGCATTTGTAAGCCCAGTTCTAGGGAGGAAGAGGTCCAAGCACTCCTGGGACTCGGTTGCCCAGGTAGCCTGCTCTGTAATCAGACCAGTAGCAAGGGGTAAGGTTGACAACACCCGAGGAACAACGTCAGAGGCTGTTCTCTGGCCTGTGCACATGCACACATACCCACTCATACGTGCCAGCTTTCATGTGTGGGTGGGTCTAGATCTTTCTGTGCTTGTGGTCTTAGGAAATCTGAAATTTTGAAGGAGTAAAGTTTGAAAAGGCGTTTATAGTTCACGTCTGAAGCTCCCGAAGGCAACACTTAGCACGGATGACTGTTCTCTAGCTGGCTCTCATATTCAGAATCTTCACAGACCAGCCCTGGATTTGGGAAAGCTCACAATATCTAGATCTTTTGATACTCTGTCTAGGGATGTTTTGTCAGCTGCACCGGACCCAGGTTATTCTAGAATATGATGAAATAAACCCTAAAGCATTTCTCGTTTATCAGGCAGAGCAAAACGGCAGTGCTTCCTTCAAATCGACTTTCTTTTCTTCCTTCCTTCCTTCCTTCCTTCCTTCCTTTCTTTCTTTCTTTCTCTTTCTTAACCTAACTAACCTGGGGCTGGAACTGATTGGGACTATAAATGCTTTGTTACCGTCTGTTCCTCTCTCTAACAAGCACAATGGTTTACTCCCTCTTGAGGCAGGGGCTCCATGTAATGAATCAGTGCTTCGGTTAACTCCAAGAGCCTTTAATTATTTCCACCATTTTCCCCATGCGCTTCATCCGCCAACTGTGTGAATCAGAGGCAGGCTGCTGGCCATCAGAGACGGGAAACGTCATCGGCCTTCCTTGCTGGCAGGGAACCACATTCTGCAGCGTCTGGATTCATGGGTGAAGTATCCCATCTCAGAGTTTGTATAGCACCTTCTGTTTTCAGTTTACTGGTGAACAGGGCACATCACAAAAACTTGGAGTGCAGCTAAAGCCAAATCAGACTTGACAGAAAATTATTAGCAGGGTACAGAGGGAAAAAGATCCCCCTTCCTTTCTGTAATCAGGTTAATATGTGCATGGAATGCCTCACTTAAAAAGGTAGTGTGTTTTGGCAAAGCTGGTTTCTTAAGTAGAATTTCAGTTCCCATTATGCGAGGCTATCCATTGCTGCTCTGGCAGGGCCTTTGATCAGTGAACTCAGTGGGGGGGGGCAGGGGCATATTAATAACTTCAACATGTGGCCCTTCGGCCCAGCTGTACCCTTGTCTTGGAAATAGGCCAACTGGAAGGAGTTTTCCTAACATGACCCTATATATGCATATTTGGGGAAAGGGTAAAGGCAAGGCAAGGGTTCAAAGAAGGAAATAGAACGGGGTTTTGGCGGTAGTTCTATTTGCGCCTGTTACCTATTTGAAGCCTTCTGCTACTACATAGATGGATATCCTATGGACTCGGGCTCCATCCTCAACTTTTATTGTCTTTATTCTTTCTGATATAATGTTATAAAGATTACAGATGCTGGCAGCTCAGGACAAGACTGGAGAGAAGGCAGGGGGCACTGTAAGAGTCTATAGAGATGAGAGATTAATGCAAACCAGGTGCCCGAAATAGAAGCCCGGGTCCATCTCGCCAGGGCTCTATCTTTTGCTCGCTCCCTTTTTCGCACTGATATTTTGACTTCCATTTTAACAACCAGAGGCTTTGGTCCTTGTTACAGTGCTGCCGTAATCTAGAGCCAAGACTGCTTCTTCTGTGCGGCACCTTGCGTGGCTCAATAGCGTCCTTCAACATTTTCTTCCGTGATGTCTCAAAGAATGACTTCATGACTCTACATCCAAGGAGTGGTGGGGAATGACCCCAAAGGTAAAATGTAGCACGCGTGGGCATTCCGCGAGTTAGGCTATATATTCGATTTCTGTTAACAAATGTCAAAGTAACAGTGGTTTAAATAAGCCAGTGGTTGATGTTTGTCAAGGTTCAGACAGCTGCAAGGAATTGCAAAGATGGCCCTGGCGTTTCAAGTTTCTTGTTTCCCTTTCTCTGAGGCTTCCTTTTCTCCACACAGGTTCCTCCTTAGTTGAGGACTGGCTCTTCAGCTCCTATGGCCATATTTTCACAGGAAGTTGAAAGTGAAGGAGGAAATGCTCCTGTTTTAAAGTTGCCAAGATGTACTTATAGCTTCTCATAGCCCAGAGCCTAATGACGTGAGCCTACTTAGCTGCCAGGGGGCCTGGGCCACGAATTCTTTATCTGCTGGCTTTCTAGGCCACAGAAACACAGCTATGGGGATTTGGACACTGAGAAATAGTCAGAAAATCGAACTCATGCAGTTGTTATCGTCTAGATAGGCGAGGACGAAAAGACTCAAATTACCAACAGTGTGAAGGGTGTGCATTCTTTTTGTTTCTGAACTAGTGTTCTCTGATGAGTTCTCATTCAATAACTAAGCACGCAGGTGCTATACAGAGCTCTGGGCCCAGAAAAGTGCATCCAGAATAGCCCTTGCTATCTTCCCATGGCCAGAGGAAGGGATTGGACAGAAAAGCAGGTGTGTATCAACGTGCACACTGAAGAATGGTGAGACTTCACTGAGTTTTCAGAGAAGATGAATGAGCTAGGTAGACATGAGGTGATAAAGACATGTCATATGCTAGGAAAGAGATTCGTATCTATCCCATAAACATCAGTAAAAGGATACCAAAGATATATTAGCAGGAAATACATGGATTTGGGTCTTAATGGTATGATTACCCCATAAAAGAGATACTTGATCAATTTGACTACATGGACATTAAGGGGGGGGGAGTCTGCTGGCACAAACATCATGAACAAAATCAAAATATGAATTAGAATATGAGAAAAGTATTATCTATACATATGATTGCTATTGGCTTTCTCTGCCACAAAAACTTAATATTTTGTCTCACACAACTATGGGGGTTGTGATAGGCTAATTTTCTCATGTATGAAAGAAAAAGCCCAAAGACCAGAAGGTCAGTAATTCAAAGCATCCTTAAAAAATTACTAATGACTCCCAAAAGTAGGAATTGAGCTCAAACTTGCTTAAAAATTTCAAATAATCACTTGATGCTGGTGAAGGGGCTACAGAAAATTGGTACTTAGAGCAACAAATGCTTAGTTCAAGATTTAAAAAAATGTTGTTCTTAAAGTAAAATATATATCCTCTACCATGGTGTGCAGTCTCTGAAACAGCCCCCCCCAACTCATTTCCTAGCTGTGCTGGCTAATTTTATGTCAGCCTGATACAAGCTAGAGTTGAAGAGGAAGGAGCCTCAACTGAAAAAAGCCAATCTCTCCATAAGATCCAGCTGTAGGGCACTTTCTTAAGTAGTGACTTATGGGGGAGAGCCCGGCCCATTGTGGGTGGTGCCATCCTGGGCTGATGGTCCTGGGTTCTGTGAGAAAGCTGGCTGAACAAGCCATGGGAAGCAAACCAGTAAGCAGCACCCCTCCATGGCTTCTGCATCAGCTCCTGCCTCCAGGTTCCTGCTGTTTGAGTTCCTGTCCCGACTTCCCTCGATGATGAACAGTGATGCGGAAGGGTAAGCCAGATCAACCCTTTTCTCTCCAGCTTGCTTTGGTCATGTTGGTCATGGTGTTTCATCACAGCCATAGTAACCCTGAGCAGGACACTAGCATTGACATTTTGGTGTAATTCCTTCTCCTGAGGTCTGGGAGGGACCCAGTGGCACTGTTCTAATAAAAGAATATATAACCATGATGAAAGAATAGTTTCCAAATGAAGCTGTGAGAAGATTCTGGTTTCTATCCTTCTCATTCCCTTACTCTTGCCTTTTCCCTGGTCATTCTCAAGACTCTCAAGTACCCCATTGTAAGTGGTCAGTACAGAGGCTGTAAGAAAAAGCTGAGACCTTCAGCCAGCAGAAGTTGAGGACCTGGAGCCTGCTCATAGCTAGGCTTCCCAGGAAGCTTGAAGCAGGTTGTCTCCTAGTTGAGCCCGAAGGTAACTCAAGGCTTAGCCTCATCTAACATTTTGACAGCTTTGAAAGACTGATCCTGTGCTTCCAGCCCAGCACAGTCTTGATACAAAGGCATGTGAGACAACAGATGAGTTATTTTGGTTTGGCTGTTTGCTTGTATGACATCACTAAGCTTTGGAACAATCTGTCATGGAGCAGTAGAGAAGTAAGAAAGATTGAATGACTGGAAAAAGGAGCCTGTCTTGGGTAGTAGCCACAGGCTGACGGAGTTTGAATAACAGGTTACAAAAACAGACTCTTAGTAGTAATTTCAACTTGGATGAGGCTGTCAATATGGGGCACCTGCTACTGGAGAGTGGCAGAAAGAGACTCTTGTTCCATAGTGGTAGAGAGCCTGACAACACTAAGCCTTCTAGCTACATGGGGAGAGGAGTTTGCAGAATGAACTGGATGGTATTCTAAAGGGCCAAAGCCGCTGCTCACCTTGTTTTTAGTCTACAGAGATGTTCACTTCCACAACTATAAGCTTCAAATGCATGCAGTTTTATAGACACACATACACATGAATACACAAGGAAACTATAAGCTTCAAACGCATGCAGTTTTATAGGCACACATACACATGAATACATGAGGAAACTATAAGCTTCAAACGCATGCAGTTTTATGGGCGCACACACACATGAATACACGAGGAAGGAATGAACGTGTATAGCATTCAAAGAAAACTTAAATCAACAGACACTATCCTTAGGAAGGACCAGATGCTGGAATGACTAAAGATTTTAAAACAATAGCCTTGTGGATGCTCAAAAACAACTAAATAGAGATATGAAGAAAAAATTTAGGAAGTCCGGCAGTGGTGGTGCACACCTTTAACCCCAGCACTTGGGAGGCAGAGGCAGGCTGATCTCTGTGAGTTCAAGGCCCAGCCTGGTCTACAGAGTGAGTCCCAGAACAGGTTCCAAAGCTACACAGAGAAACCCTGTCAAAAGAAAGAAAGAAAGAGAGAGAGAGAGAGAGAGGGAG
>LOJH01028918.1:5758-17597 GCA_001685095.1 Ellobius talpinus | reverse complement strand
GTTCCTGATTTCAGTGGGATCTCTGTGAGTTTCTCTCCATTTAGTTTGATGTTGACTGCTGGCTTGTTGTATATTGCCTTTATTATATTTAGGTGTGTTCCTTGCATCACTGCTCTCTCCAAGACCTTTATCATGAAGGGATATTGTATTTTGTGAAAAGCTTTTTTGGCATCTAATGAGATTATCATGTGGTTTTTATTTTTCAGTTTGTTTATATGGTGGATTACGTTGACAGATTTTCATATGTTGAACCACCCCTGCATCTCTGGGATGAAGCCGACTCATATTTTTGTTTTGTTTTGAGATGATTTCCTGGAGCCAAGGTTGGCCTGGAACTCACACAGCACAGGATAATCTGGAACTCCTGATCCTCCTGCCTCCACTTCCAGAGTGCTGACTGATATTGCAGGCTTGCACCACCATGCCCAGTTTTTCCAGTCTGGGAAACTGAACCTAAGCACTTCATGAGTGTTAGGCAAGCGCTCTGTCAACTGAGCTACACCCTCAGGCCTCTTTTGTTTTACCATCCCACAGTTACTTTAGTTATCAAGATGAAATTTAAACCTGAAGCCAGATCCCTGCCAGACTTGAGGAGGATCCAATCTGTTCCTTGAGGTGTTTCTCTATTTTGGTGGAGCTCCAGTGCAGCTGTTGGTACATGTTTCATTGACAGTCAAATCCTCACAGATGCTCTCAAAGGAAAGAGATAGGCACAAGTTGACCCTGGACCCAGGAAGGTTTTCTCTGCCTTCCATCCCAACTCCTGGCCCTAGTAACTTCATTCCTTGTATTTTCAAGCTCTAGTTGTTGTCAAGCACTAGTCCAGGGTCTTAAATTGTACTGGTGACAGAGAGACTCTTGTCTGTGTGATGTTCACATGCTGGCTTGGAGAGACAGTAACAGGAAGACACTTGTTAACTACACAGGATTGGCAGGATGGCTCAGTGAATAAAGGTGCATGCTGCCAAGTCTGATGACCTGAGCTTGATCCCCAGTACCCACTTAGTGAGAAGAGGGAATGGACTCTGACCTCAATACATGTATCATGACAGACACGCACACATACACACGCACACACACAAACGTATTGCTAGGCATGGTGGCACACACCTTCAATCCCAGCACTTGGGTGACAGAGGCAGGTATATCTCTGAGTTTGAAGTCATCCTGGTCTATAGAGTGAGTTTCAAGATGCCAGGGCTACACAGAGAGACTCTATCTAAAAAAACAAACAACAATATCCCCCCCCAAAAAAGCAAAAAAAATTTCTTCATACAATATATTGTGATGATGATTTCCCCTTCACAAACTCCTCCCCATCCCATTCGGATTCACGTCCTTTCCGTCTTTTGTCTGCAAGGGATGATGGAAGATTCAGGGAAAGGGTCAGAAAGGTGGCAGCGGGAACCCACTTGGGAAACGGCGGCTTAGACCAGTGTGGCAGCATTGGCTGCTGGAAGGATGCTGGGGTTGGTGGGCACTGCCCTCTCGGGTTTCAGACTCTCGTCCTCTATAGTGTGTCTTGTTTTCTAGACCATCCTCCCTCCTTCCTGGAAGGCTAAGAGCTCTGGGCGTGTGCTCAATGCCAGTCCTGGGGCCAACACCCAGGGCAGAATTCCAACCTAGGCCACATAGACACTGGAGTGCTGCCTAAGAGCGGGAACAGCCCTTGAAGCGGGGAGGGGCGGCTGCCTCCTAAAGAGGATGTGATGGACAGTTATTGAAGGCGCTCAGCTGGGGGCTCCACTCCAGTCTTAATCTGAGCCACCCTGGAGGAACTCATAACCAGCTCTTAAAAACATGTTAAGAGCGAAGCTGGTGAGTGTGTGTTTGAGCAGAGCTTCAGACAGCTACTTAACACTGGGGGCCTCCGGGGCTCTGATTCCTTCCATGTCGCCTTGACCTCTCCCCCATCTGCTGTGTGTTTATCGGCCAAGTCGTTTAAACCACGCTTGTTCCCTATAAACATTTCACTTGAAATGGCACCCAGCACTCCAGAAGTGCATCTGTCACAGCTGTGAGTTTACAAGAGGACCGTGGGGTGATGGTTCCCTAGCTCTCTACCCAGCCCCCCACCATTCCTCCTCCCCTAGACCACATGTTCCCCTTGGTGTAAGTGGCTACTGAGTGCCATGATTCTTTACAAGGCTGGAATGGCTGCAGGCTCCTGGGAGCGGTGGCCTATAGAACCTTTCTTTATCAAAGCTCAATAAACATACCTGGATCCTGGCTCCATTAGCACCTGGCGACCCTACCTGCTCAGTTTCCAGTGAGTTTCTTGAGGAAGTGGGGAAAGGCACAGGCCTGGACCAGCAAAGTGTTGTCTGTAGAGTTTTGTGTTTATAAGTCAGGCCCCAAATAAAGCTGGCCTCTCACCGTTTCTCTGTTCCTCTGCCATACACCTCCTTGCCTAAAGTGAATGTTCTTCTTGTCGAAGTGTGGCTTGCCAGGCATTATGAGGAGAGCCAGAGTCAAGCTGAGAAAGCTACCTGACCAGAATTGGAATGGGCATGGTGAGATTCTGAGACTTGAACTGACTTCTTTATGTCCAGAGCAGAGGAAAGGGGATGAAGGGATTTACTACCAGAGGACAGAAAACTCCCCCTCTGCCGGTCTTCTCAATTCCCGCCAAAGCCTCACTGCTGCATCTGTAGCTAGGGTGGGAACCATCGTACAGCTCCTTGCTCTACTTCCATTTCTGCAGTCAGTGCTGCATCACAGAAAAGGCTTTCCCAAAGGCCTTCTCAGACCCTTGGGTGACACTTCCTCTACTCCACACTTGTGATGCTGACATCAGGAGGCTTCTGAGTGATGTCCCCAAAGCCCAGGTGAAACCCCAGGAAGGCGGGAAGAGGCAGCACTGAGCACAGGAGAGGGGCCAGCACGGATGGAAATCCATGTCTTTGGGGATCAGGTAAAGTCCCTTTACAAGCCGAATGAAGAAAAGAAGTTCTAAGGGGAACATATGACTCCATAAAATAAAAGGCCATAATTGGGAGCGATATCTAATTTATCTATTGAATACCTCCTACGTACTCTTTTATCACTAAGATGGACAGAATATAATTGGTGTGCTGAACACCATCAATCTTGGGGCTCGGGCTTCCTGTGCTGGCTACACCTATTACTGTCAGATTATGACACTGTAATACCAAGATCAATGACATTTTAAATGTGCTCCAGTTACGGGCAATTGCTGACAATAAAAACAGTGACAAATTGATGAAACTTGGGCAGCGATGATCTGGTATCAAAAATAAACCATAAATAACTGCTTTCCAAAATGGGAGAGGTACCTGGGACCAAGTTAAGGGGAAAGCCTGGGAAGAGGAGGCTCTATTCCTCTCCAGTGTCTGGGTCTCCCACAGGGAGCCCGTATTCTCAGGAAACCACCCTCCAGGCAGGCCTGTGAGGTCCCAGGAGGATGATGGGACAGAAACCATCTTTGGGGAGGCCTGAGACTCCCTTTTGAGAAGATTCCCATCACCGAGACTTTGAGAAGTGACTGCCCAGCCGGGAATGAAGGGTTTGGTGAGTGGTCTCCTCATGTCCTGCCTACACTCAAGGAATGGGGCAGACTGCTTGAGCTACGGAATGTGACTTAGCCAATACTAAAGCTGAGAGGACCTGACAGTCTCTCTCAGGCAGGTACAGGCTCTATCCTCTAATCTGGCACAGAAGAATCTGAATCCAGTTTGTGCCCAACCACAAGCTGGACTTTGTTTTGCCAGCCAACCCCTCCCCCACTTGAAGTCAAAACCCCATGTCTTAGGCCAGCTGGGCTATTTTGGGCAGCTCAAGGTGGGGCTCTAATTTTTCATTTTATTTTATTTTATTTATTTATTTTTGGTTTTCCAAGACAGGGTTTCTCTTTGTAACCTCCCTGACTGTTCTGGAACTTGCTCTGTAGACCTGGCTGGCCTCGAACTGACAGAGATCTGCCTGACTCTCCCTCCCAAGTGCTGGGATTAAAGGCGTGCGCCACCACTGCCAGTCAGCAAGCATTTCTTGTGCAGCTGTTACATCCCAGGCTCTGTCCCAGGTGTCTCACAGACACTGGTTTAATTACTGTCATGCCCTGTGAGGAGGATTATTTTTGAAATTTTGGAAGTGAGGACAGAAGTGCAGGCACAGTGATGCCTAAGAGGCTCAGCCATGAGCACCAGAATGAGAGAGTGACTGGGGATGCTGACACAACCCTTTTCTTTCTCTAAGATTCATTTACTTATTTTTATTTTCTGTATAGGAATGTTTTGCCTGCATGTATATCTGGATACTGCATGCATGCATAGTTCCCAGCGAGGCCAGAAGATTCCCCTGGATCTGGATTTATAGGTGGTTCTGAGTCACCATGTCAATGCTGGGAAATGAACCTGGATTTTATAGAAAAATAGCCAGTGCTCTTTACCCATGAGCCATCTTCCCAGACCCAATCCTCTTCAACTGTTGTTTCAACCCATTTTATAGATGACAGGAAGGAGCTCCCCTGAGAGTTTATAGTTATCTGTGGGCAGAGCTCGGCATAGCCTAGCTTTTCTGCATCTTTTTAAATTTCACCCACTTTCTTCCTAGAACTTAAACAGTCTCCTTCTCTGGGGCTGTGGGGAGTGAAGGGGGGAGGGCTACCTTTCTCTCAGCCCAGTGTTCCAGCTGTGGCCTCCAAGAGGCAGCAGGGGGCCCTGTCTGCTCTGGAGCCTTGCAGCTGTGTGACCTCAGGCTAGCAGTGTGCCTTTGTGTGTTTCAGGTGACTGTGAGAATTGAAACAACAGGATGCAAATAAAAGCATCTGGCATGGAGCCTGAAGCACAGTAGAACCTCACTAAATGGTGGTCATTAGAAGTATAGCCTGGCACAGTGGTAGGAAAGCTTAACAATTAAAAAAACTAGTTGGTATTCCAAACCTTAGGAGGATGAATCAGGAAAACCAGGAGTTCAAGGTCAGCATGGGCTACAGAGTAAGATCCTGTCTCTAAAAAAAAAGCATGACACACAAGTTAAGAGTGCTTGTTGCTCTTGCAGAGTGTAATGGTGTGAATGAGCGTGACCCCATAGGCTCAGCTGGTGGACCTGCTTGGGAAGGTGTGGCCTTGGTGGTGGTGTGTTACTGGGTTTTTGAGGTTTTGAAAAGACTTGCGCGATTTACAGTTGCTCACTTCATACTTGAGAATCAAGATGTGAGCTCTTAGCTCTTCCTCTCACCGTACCTTTGCTCCACCATCGTGGACTCTAACCCTCTGGAACCATAAGCCCTAATTAAATGCTTTCTTTTATAAGTTGCCTTGGTCGAGGTGTTTCTGTACAGTAATAGAAAAGTAATTAAGACACAGAGGACCCAGTTTCGGTTCCCAACACCCATATGGTAGCACATGACCATCTGTAACTCCAGTTCCAAAGGACTGGATGTCCTCTTCTGACAACTGTGGGCACCAGGAATGCATGTGATACACATACATACTTGTAGGTAAAACACTCATACACATAAAATAAAAAGCTTAAAAATTTAAACACAAAACAACAAAAACATACAAAAGAGGGAGTTGTTGTTCATCACACAGTCATGGCTGCACACTGCTTTATCACAAATGTGCAAACATTTTCTTTCAAAACCACAGAGAATATTGTGTGATGGTGTTATATGTATATATATTTTATAGATAGGTTGGGTGTCCACCTCTATGTGCTTGCATGTGTGGAGGCCAGGAGTCACTCCTCAGTCAATAGCCACCATTCCTTTGAGACAGGTCTCTCAGTGACATGGGACCCTCCAAGTAAGCTATGATGGCTGGCCCTCGAGCCGCAGGAATACACCTGTTTCTTCTTCCCTAGCATGCCACCATGCCATACTTTTTCACATGAGTCTAAGAAATGAACTCAGATTCTCATGTTTATGCAAAAAGTACTTTACCAACTGAGCCATCCTTCTAGCTTCACAGAGGACTTGAATAGCAAATCATTTAAACATTTTAATATTAAAGCATGCAAAATAAGACTGGGCATGTTTGTGCCTGCATTTAATTCCATCGCTTGTGAAGCAGAGGCAGGTGTATCTCTGTGAGTTGTAAGTCAGGCAGGGATTCCAAATCAGTCAGGGTGACATTGTGAAATTCTGTTCCAAAAAAAAGCATAAAACATATTACGTAATAATATACAACGTTTGAATAATTTTAAGGAAAAATCACAAGGCTTCAAAAGAATTTGGTCCACCAGGCATAGTGGTGCACACCCTATTTCAAGTGAGAATCAGTCTTATTCTATTTTCTTATTAATGGAAAAACTCAAATTATATGGGATACAAATAGAGTATGTAGCATCTTATTTTCTTTAACTAAACATGCCAGGGAGGAAGGAAGGAAGAGAGAGAGGACGGAAAGAAAGGGAGGGACTCCTGTGTCCAAGTTTATTCTCCATCCCCTAATATTAAAAGGACTTTGTGAGGGACGCTTGAAAGCCATAGCCAGAACTCAAATAATTATAAATCCATACTATGGGATGCTCAAGGAGAAGCCAGAGGTGGGACAAAGACATGGAGTGCTAGAGCTCAGGAAGCCAGCGCTGTGGGCAACGCTGGGGCTCAGGAAGCCAGCGCTGTGGGCAATGGGAAGGAAGGAGATGGAGAGACCTGGGGTCACAAGCAGGAGACAGTTGGCAGAGGGTGCGCAATGGCTAGGCCTGGACAGAGTATGTAGAGATTTGAGTAGCTTGCAAGGATTTTGTTTTGTTTGTTTTTGCAGAAGGCAGAGTTCTGAGCTAGGGTCAGAGTGTTGGGTCTCAGAAGCAAAGCATCTGTATTTCAAACGCTTCCCTGAATGAGAGACTAGATTGGTCAAAAAGTCTCCAGGAAGCAGTTGTGATCTCTGACTATCTTGTTGATGAATACAGAATGTGAGCCAAATTGGGGATGTGGGTGTCTGATAAGGGCTTTATGATTCTAGAATCACTTATTACCCATTCCTCCTCCCCCTCTGGTCTGCCCTGGCTAATGGGCTGCAGGCACCTACTGACAAAGGGGTCAGATGCTTCTATGTGGGTGCACATGCTGGGCCCCACAGTTGTTGACATCAGTGACTCTGCACAGCCCAGCCTTATCAGCCCATCTTCCAGGCAGACCATTTCCCCTGCTAAGGCTCTCCTCTGCAGGCTAGGGATGGAACTCGATGAGTCATATCAGGCTAGAAATCTGGGGCTCGGCCTGGATCTCTCAGATAGATAAGCTTCTCTGTCAGCAAATATAGGGGCATCTTCAATGAGGTTGTGGGCTCTGTTCATGGTGCTGAAAAGCAATTTGTACACCACAATCCCGCCCCCACAGGGTTCTGTAGGTGAACTGGGGTGCCAGCTCTTCTGAGTGTCAATTACTCTGTCCAAGCCCCTCCCAGCCAACTGTCACCTTGAATGCCCTGCTTAGAAACCATAAGCTTAGTTTTGTCTTTGCCCACATTCTGCCACAAAATTCAAATAAAGAATTTTTTTAAGTGAAAAAAAATTCTCTTAATTGTAGCAATTGGAAGGCTTTTCAAATGCTCTGAAGAAATCTGTTATTCTTGGATACACTTATGTATTATAAATATGGAAGCATGGCTGGAAGAACCAGCCCAGGTTCATGATGGTGATGCCTCTGGGCAGGAGACAAATACTGGAAAGGAGGACAAAGGGGACATTTATCTGAAATGTTTTATTTTGTTTTAAAAACTCAAAACAAAGAGCTGATGAAACATTATCAGCAGTTTGACAAAACCTGAAGACTGGATAACAAATACTAAATGACCTGTTTTCTGTATTGTGGGGAAAAGTCAAACTGTGACCCACAGGCTCTGTGGAGTCCATCACTTTCCACACCCCTCACTTGGTCTGTTGGGCTTTTCAAAAGCTTGTGCCCACCTCCTCTTGCAACCTCTGCTCTCCTGGAGAGACAGGTGCTCTGGCCCCACGTTTTGTTTCTATACTATGACTGCTGTTGTCCTGCCCTGCTTGACTGCCTACCTCCCACCTTTCCTGACCCAGATCATACAGACGAAGGATGGGATGAGGTGGACGGCTGGTATAGGCTCCTATTTCATTGGAACAATGACGTATTTCTCCAGCCACACCTAGATAGATAGATGGATCACCTGGGGATTTTTTTCTTTGGTGGTGGTAGGTGCTTGCTTGTTTGCTTGCTGTTTGTTCAGTCTGGTTCGTCTCAAAACTGTTATCAGCAAGGGGAGGAAGGGAAGAATAAGGCCCTCCACAGAGCCCTCCCTTCGCTAGCCTTCTCCCATAGCCCAGTCCTGAGGCAGTTGTGAGTAAGACAGAGAACTGATAAGCTCATTCCTGGCTGGCTGAGCATGGTAGAGCTTCCCTGCTGGAGTGGGAAGGACAGCTTTAGGGTAGTCTTAGCCACCCTGTGACTAGAAGTAAGAAGTCAGCCTATGCCTAGTTGACCACAAACTCCTGGCTGGACACTAAACATGGACTCAAACTCTAGGGTAGAGCAGCCTTCTCCCTGTCACATGGTAGATGATGTACATGTCCTTTGTGGAAGTTTGGGAGGTGTCTCCTTTGTGTCATTGTGCAGCCCTTTCAGTTTAGATTAGATGCCTCATATGCCCTGCCCATGGCAAGTGTCCCTTTACCCTCAATAACCCTAGATTCCAGCCACTTTTTTGTATCTTCTATGATGCTCAATAGGCACAAGGTAGAAGACCTGTCTTCTGGGTCATCCTTGTACCTCTAGTTACTGGATGAAGGCAGGGAGTTGTTCGTACTCTTTCTTTCTAAGAGATGACAGCCAAGCAAGGGGTCTGTCATTCCCATAGACCATGTTGGTGTCCTCTATGCTCTGATTACCTGGTTCTTTGTGTTTACACAGCTAGTGTCTGGGCTCCCTGTCCCCCTCTGGTCTGAGTAAGAGGAGGACAGTCTTTGCTCTTTCTCCATCCCCCAATACTCTCAGGAGAATGAATGTCACACTTTATTGACAAATAAAGCTTCTAGTGGTACAAGGGGAGAAAACCCAATCCCACAGTACTGGTGTCCTTCCTATAGCCCATTGCCAAGGACAGGAAGACTCTTCTGGAGAAGGGTGCCTCAGGCTTCGTGCCTGCTCATTTCAGTCTCCAGCTTCATTGGAGTTTTCACTGTCTACCTGAATGTTCCATTCCCATACACATCTTATCTATTGTCAGGTAAACTTGTTATATTCAAAGTACTTGCTTCTCAACTGAAACAAAATATACAATCTATCCTACCTTAGAAATTGTTTCTCCAAACCCAGATTCTTCTCCTCCAGGAAGTTCTCTCACACTAAACTCAACATGTTTTACTGTTCAATCCTCCTCCCACTGCCCTATACGTTCCCGCAGCACTGAACAGTCCATTCTTGTCCTCTGTGCTCTTGAAATGGATGTTGTATCCCATTAAACTTGATATCTAAGCATGAAGAATTTAAACAGGTTTTATAGATAATTATCACAAGTTGACACCAAGAAAGCTACGTATTAAGAAGTTTTCTCCTCTCCTCTCTCGTCTTTGGTTTAACAAAGACTTCATTGTCTTGGGAGTTGGCAGGGTGCTTGCCTACCATGCACAAAGCCATGGGACTCGCACCCAGCACTGCATTAACTGCATTAACTGCGCTGTCCACATCAGTAATTCTAGCACTTAGACAGAAGCAGGAAGATCAAAAGTTTCAGGTCCTCTTCAGCTACTGAGTGAATCTGAGAGCAGCCTGAGCTAAGTAAATTCTTGTCTAAAATACATACACAGCATAACTGAATTTTTCAGGTGGATAATTGCTGGCTCTGTAACACAAGAACAGAATTTAACTTCTCCAAAAACTTTTGAATAAAAATCAAGTACCTGCAAGTTCTCAGGACTAAAGACCAGGTCTTTTATTAGTATAGTTTCTCCAATCTCTCCACTGTATTAAGTTTGCTTGGTTTTCTGGGTGGTGGTGGCACATGCCTTTAACCTCAGCAGAGGCAGAGGTAGGAGATCTCTTGAGTTCGACGAGGTCAGCCTTGTCTACAGAGCAAGTTCCAGGACAGCCTTGGCAACACAGAGAAACCTTGTCTCAAAAAAAAAAAAAAAACAAGGACAAAAGGAAACCAAAAGTTTGCTTGTTTTAAACAGTGAGGGGTAATTTGAGATCGGGGTCTACTGAGAACTCTGAGTTTTTTCAAGCCACTCATAGCCTGCCATGGGGACATAGATAAGGGAAGAACTGCTCAGTGTGGCCCTTGTGTGGAGTGTGTTCTCCAGACCCCAGGACCCAGGCTAGGAGCAATGGGAGCCAAAGGGCCTGGAGACAGAACTCTATGCTGAGCTGGTGGTTGGGGGCAAGGTTGGCAAGGCAGAGAGGAAAAGAAGGGAGTTTGGGTCAAGGCCAGAGTGGCTCCCCAGGGGGTACTCAGAGCGGGCAGCCTGACGTCGCTCCATCCGTCCCGCCTGACGGATGAGTCTGCTGCTCAGAAGCAAGCTGTTGGACCAGGCCACTGCCAAGGCCAAACAGAGGCGCTTCTTTGTGCGCGGCTCCGCGCGTGGAGAGTGGGGCGGGCCGGAAAACCGGGCCGGTGATGGGGAAAACAGACGTCGGGGAACCACAGCCACGGGGTGAGGGGGTAGATCACAGGAAGCTCCTGCTGGCCCAAACCTGGCCTCGGGCGTGCCAACCGCTGGGAGTCAGCCTAGACGCTCATGGGATGCCTGGGAGCTGCTGGCGGGAGCAGACAGTGAAACGATGGAGGAGGCCTGGGGGAAGAGCTCTGTGGCCGGCTCAGTGGCAAGCAGTCCGACCTTTTCACCTCTAGCGCCGGTCCCGTCCACCAGCGGACCAGATCCCTACGTCCCAGATCCAGACCCGGGTCCGGGATGCTGCGCGATTGGTCCCTGGCCCGGCCCCGACCCCACCCGGCAGCAGCCTCCCCCTCAGCGTTAATTAAAACTTGCTAGATGGAGAGGCTGGCACGGGCGGCTTCGCTTTATTTGCAGCATCTTTCATGCTGCTGACGATCGTAAAGGGCTTTAATATTGAAATATGGGCCATTTTCCCAGCTCCAGCCCTCGCCGCACGCTCCTCGCACCCCCACACCCAACCACCCCGCGCTTGATGAAAGAGCCCCTGCAAATCCATTAAGAAGAGATAATTGAAAACTCCTGGGTAATATTTAAGGCCGCGCGCCTGGCGGGGCTGAGGGCCCCCTGAGCCCGCAATACCCGGCAGTGCCTGCCCTCGCCCTCACCCTCGCCAGGCTTTGCATTCTTGTTCTTAGCAGCTATCTGTGGAAGGTGCCTGGGGACTCCCCACCACAGAGTGACAAGGATGGCCCAGGAACAGGGGCACCCAGCTGTGTCTCCAGTGTTGATCAGATCAGATGCACCTACCTGGCCCTTCTTAGAACCTCAGCCACAGATTCCTTTCTTGGCCACAGCGGCCCTCTGCTCTGGATCCCTGGGAAACTACTGATTTCCCTTCAGATCAGCCAACACAAGCCAAAGTGAGAGTCCCACATGGGTGGGCGGGGGTCTGTATCTGCCAGAGAGATTCTTGCTACCTCTGTAGTAGGCACTATAACAGGCACTGAATGGTAAGGCCCCGGGGTTATATTATTATTCCCTCATGTCTGCGTTTGTATCTTTTTAACCTTTCACAACAGATTTGTGGAAAGCGGCACTGTATATCTTCCTATATGTCTCCCTTTCCCATAATATAGTCCACCTGTGGTCCTATGCAACACTGCCCTTAAGCACATGGTGTTGTCATTGTTTACTGCTTTTCTACGTGGCTGCGGCAGGTTTTTTTGGGGGTTGTTGTTGTTGTTTGTTTTGGGTTTGTGTGTGTGTGTGTGTGTGTGTGTGTGTG
>LOJH01028916.1:0-17597 GCA_001685095.1 Ellobius talpinus | reverse complement strand
AGGTTCCCTCTAACTCGGTGGTTCTCAACCTTCCTAATACTGCGACCCTTTAATACAGATCCTCATGTTGTGGTGCCCCCAACCATAAAGCTATTTTCGCTGCTACTTCATAACTATAATCTTGCTACTGTGGTGAATGGTAATGTAAATATCTGATATGTGACCCCCATGAAAGGGTTCCACCTACCCACACACACACATTGAGAAACACTGCTGTAATGTTTTACACATCTGTTTTATCATAGCAGTTATCTTAAATAATATCTAGTGCATAAATAATATGGAATAATATTCAATTCCAAAGGGGGGAAATCACAAAATTTGTAGGGAAATGGATAGACTTAAAATGTATGTGTCAAGCAAGGACACCCAGTCTCAGAAAGAAAACATGTTCTGTCTCATATATGGATTTTAATGTATGCATGTAGACAAACATGTGGGTATATGTAGTAAGGGAAACGGACAGGTAGTATTTCATAAGGTAAATGACACGAGTCATTGGAAAAATATAGAGCTGATTCTTTTTTTCTAGTTTTACACTGTCATGAATTGGGGTGGGTTTTTTTTCTTTGTGATGGGTAAGTACATAAAAATGTAATTGATAGCATGAAATCCAAAGTGAAACTCCACAAATCCAGAATGACCATTCTAACTAAACGTTCGTTGAGATGCATATACTTGGAGTCTGGGCAAGTGCTTGTTTGAATGGCTGTGTTAATCTAACTGAATGGTGTCTTTCATCTGCAAGTTCTTTATAATAAAGTGATTTTTTTAAAAAAGGTGAAATGGTCTAAAGTCTTTAAGAAACAAACCAAAAATGTGTATGAATGGCTATGCATTTGTAAGAAGGATGTGTGGTGTGTTTTTTTCTCTAACACTAGATAAGTTTGCCAAAGACATTTTCATAATAAGTTTATTATATTAAATACCAACAAGGCCACAGAGTTACTAAGTCAGACAGCTAACTGGAATTATGGGCCTTCAAATCATGTTATTTTCATAGGTTATAACAACACCCAAATTCAGGTATTTGACAAGACTTCTTGGTTTGACATACTATGGAAAGGGCTGTCTTAAAGACTACAACCCTGTCTGCTTTTTTGCAGCTGTAGGAAAAGGGAATTTTGAACCCTTTTGATCTTGCTCTTTTATTCCCCATTATCAGTTTGTGTGAAGATGGAGTTGCATTAGCTCACATCAAGAGAAAAGACAGGTGCCATCCTAAATTTTAGAGAGGGCAGAAAGGTGGCATTAGTAGAAGGGTGGAGGCGCTGGCAGCACCTGCCTTCAAGAGTAAGAATTCAGGAAGCAAACTTTATCTCAGACTGAGATGTCTGACTCTATTCAGAGAAGGCAGATTTTTAATAAAACAATTGTTTTTGAATCATCTGTTTAAATTTTAGGGCAATTTTTGATCTTCATAAAACCCAATTCACATATAGTTGTGACTTTGGAATGTTCTCCAACTCTTAATCCCACACTTCAAATTATTTAAGAATTTGCAAGTTCAGTCTTATGTTTTCTAAAATGTTCAAGTGTTAGAAGTGTTTTCTGTGCCTGTGTACACACGTGAGAATGGGCTTCTCATCAAATTGATGTATCTCATCTGTTTATAAGTGTTAAAGGAAGATAGGTGGTTGCATACGTGGGAAATACCAAACTGAGTAAAGCTCCACTTATTTTCTATAAAACTTCTCAAGGCAGTTACTGTGCCATTTAAATATGCCTGTCCTAAACACTCATCGAGAGAGAGAGAGAAAGAGAGAGGCTCTCTCCATCCTTTACTGGATGGCCTCTGCTCATCCTTTTTAATCACTGCATATAGCCAATATAATGTTAAACATATTCATACATTCTTAAGTAGGTTAATGTAAACCTAATATCCTTGGAAGTGCAATTCTCAGACCTAATAAGCTCCTGTTTGCTAAAATTAATCATGAAATATCAAGTGTTTTATAGTTTAGGAGTAGGATTTTTAATTATTTGTGTATATGTGTTTGTGTTTAGCCTACTGAATTTCTGTGCCTAGTGCCCAAGGAAGCCAGAAGAGGGTGTCAGATTCCCTGGAAATGGAATTAGAGATAGTTGTGAGCCACTGTGTAGATACTGGGTGTGGAACCCAAGTCCTGTAGAATTAACCATGGAGCCACCTCTCCAGCCCTCCAGGAGCAGGATAGTTTTCAGTGAAAAACAGTTTCACAGTTAGGATGATGATCACTTGTCCTTCCCTGTTGAGTTGTAAACTGACAGATCTGCTCGTCAACCACAGACACATTGCAGAGGCACAGGATGCGGAAATAGGAAGTGGCCTGATTTGTTGCACACACTTAACATTTACTCCCTTAGAATTATAAATGCTTTTATATATATATATATGAGTGTGTATTATTTTTCTCTCTTATGTGCCTGTCAAACTGTCATGACCTCAGTCCTTTCGACCTAAGTAACCTCCCAGAATCCAGGAAATACCCTTCTATGCTTGTCCCTCGCCCCCTCCAGACTGTGGAGTCGCCTCCCTATGCTTCCTACAATTAGTCCTGCTTGTCATGGTAAGGAACACCACGTACACCTCCAGTGAGGGGACCCTGCAGAGAACTGTCTCTGTGCCACAGGGCCTAGAGAACTTTGCAGTCTTTCTTCCTAAGGTAAATGGGAAACTCAGGTATTTGGGGAGACTTAGAAGCTCCTAAGAAGATCACATAGTTTTATGTATTTCCGTTGGGCAATCTGATCAATACTGAATACCTTAAATTATAAAAAAAAATGCTAGAAGAAAACAGGGAAAAGGAAATAGATGAGTGAATTCTTGAATCATAGAAAATATAAGCAGGAATGAATACTATTAAGTTAGTTTGAAGATGGACACATGGATTAACTGAATTATACTACTTTTTGAATGATATTTAATGGGAAGTATGAAATTGTTACTAAGATCACCTTTCTTTTGGTAAAATTTTATGAGAATTCCCCATGTAAAAGAAAAGTTTGGACAAAGTCTAACTGATAGGTTTAAAGTGTTCCTAATAGTAATTACAGAATGTCCATGCTTGAAGGCATTTTGAGATAGAAGATAGTCAAGGCTAGCTTATGTGAATCGACCTTGTAAACAACCAGATGTTTTCTTACTACATGGAAGTACTTGGCATGTTGGTAGGCCACCCACTGTGCGTAAGCCCATTTTGGTAAGGATGAAAAGAAAACTAGAAGCCAGAAAGCTGTGGACTCCAGTCTGCTCCTCTTTCCCTATGGTTGTTAGCCTCAGCATCTCCCTGTTGCTGTCCAAAGGCTAACTGCACATGCATGCAGGCCCTCCCTGTGGTCTGCTCTGCCCCATTTTACACACAGCAATGCATGAAAAGGAATGGCATTATTACAGATCACTGGAGATAGATGTTTTGACTCTTTAAGTGTATGTTTGCCTTTTAAAATTCTTATGCACAACTGGTGAAAATAGGTGTATTGCCATAGGCCAAGAGTAGGAGATGACTTGTACAGAATATCCAGAAGCCACTAGCATAACAGGAAACTGGAAATGGGTTTCATTTCTGGAGTGGAGGGAAAGGATGGATGTTAAAAGATGCTAAGAAATCCAGTTCAGAAGACTTGACTGAGCACCATGATTTATATTGACCAGAGGTCAATTCTAATAATACTTCTAGACACCCTCCCCCACTCCTGTCTCACGCACAACTTTTATTAATCCTTTAAGTTGCTTTGAAACTAAGATCAAGAGAAGTTAATATAGTTGCCTTGACAACAGCAGGTTAGACCGGAAAAGTGAGTTGGCTCCGTGCCAGTGTCTTATGTTCTCTTGTTTCACATTACAGCAGAAACATTAATTTATGGCCCATAAATTGTATGGATATGCTTCTTTAATAGAAAGCTCAGTATAAATATCTCAAGGTCTCCTCTGGCCCCCTCCCATCAGAGCCTTTCCCTAGACAGTATTCACTGATTATTTAATACATTCCATTAACCACTTTTTCTGCATTTGCTTGTGTGATTTATATGTGTGTGTCCACATGTCCTCTAGGAGATGGGGATCCCTAGAGCAAGCTGGCACTTAGACTAGCCAAATGGTACCTCTAGGTTCACTGAGAGATCCTGCCATCGTAAAGAAAGTGGAATGTGGTCAAGGAAGGCCCCTGCCATCAACCCTGGTCTCCATGTACTTGCATATGTACCACACATGTATCCACTCCACAAGCACACATGCACATGTAACCACACATGCACCCACTTCTCACATACACATGCTTGAACCTATGAAGGATTGAATGAGAATGGCCCTGTAAGCTCTTATGTTGACTACTTGGTCCCCAGTTGATGAAATTGTTTGGGGAAGGTTAGAAAGTATGGCCTTATTGGAGGAGGTGTGTCGTGGGGGGCAGGTGCTGAAGTTCCAGAGACTTGTGCCTTCTCTGCCTCCTACTTTGTAACTGAGATGTGAATTCTCAGCTGCTGTTCCCCATCATGCTTGCTGCCTGCTGCTGTGTCCCCTGCCATAATGGTAATGGACTCCTATCCCCCTGGAACTGAGTCCCAAATACACCCTCCTCTATCAGTTGCCATCGTTGTGATTTATCAAATAATAATAGAGAAGTATCTAGTACAGACCCTTTTGGGAATGAAGACAGCCCCACCACCACCACATAATGTAGGTCTCAAGGTCTTGCACTCAAACTAAAGAGAAAAGTAAGTGTTGTTGGATAATGTGAATATAAAGTATGTACAGTCTGTTTGTAATCATTTCTACATATTTTGCTGACTTATGACAAACTCCAAACCCCAGCTACAGTTGTATAATTTCAAGCATGTAATAGTAGACATTTCTAAGTGAAAACTTTCTTCATGGAGTAAGAAGAAAGTCAGGATGTTGTTGTAAATGAAATGGAAACAGGTAAACATGGAGGCTGCTATAAATTATTGAAGAAACTGAAACTAGGAGGTGTGAAGTTTGTCAGAAAGAGATAAAGAGAAAAGGAAAGGAAGAAAAGGAAGAATCCACACTGGCTACCCTGGCTCAGTGGTAAGAGCTGGCCTAGCATGTGTCAGGTTGTCGGTTCCATCTCTAGCACTGGCTGGGGTGTTGGGGGGCTGTCTTGAGAGGTCAAGATGCGAAAGAAAATTAGATAGGTCATAGCAAATTGTCATGCTTCTTCCATGGTTTGTGGAAGATTTTTTTAATTTTTTTTAAAATGTTCCAGTCACTTTAAAGTGAAGAGTTAGGAACAGCTGGAAGCAATGTCTATGGAGAATTTAGTTTATAGGGTATTCAGAAAGGAACAGATTTTTGTTTTGTTTGCTTGTGACAAAGTGTCACTCTGTAATCCAGAATGCTTGGAGCTCACTCTGGAGCCCAGATTGACCTCATTCTCTTGACACTCACTTTTGGGTTCAGCTTCCTGGTTGCTAGGTAACAAGTGTGAGCCAGTCCACCTAGCTAGGAATAAAGCTTTTAAGTATTAAGTAGTCAGAGTCAAAAGTTGTTCTTGATTGCTAACATAATGTCACATTCACTTTCAACTGACCTTACAAGTTACCCAATTATTCCGGAATGCCCATCTTCCTCCACAGTTTGCATGGTGGTTCAAACTAGCTAGCATCTGTCAATAAATCCAAGTCAGCAGGACTAGACCATTTTTAAATTCCTGACTCTGTCTCATTGGGTGCATTGGTCTCAGCTGCAGCGTCCACGTCTTCCTTGGGCTAATCTCAGCCCATTTCAGTCATTTATCCAAGGCAATCAGTTAAGAGTTTACCTTAGATCCCTACCTTTCCTCCCACAGCTCCTCCCGAATGGATAGTAAGTCCTGATTCCTTCTTCAGTCAGCCCCCTACTCTGCCACCTCACTTCCTTAATTCAGGGGCACTTATTTCAGAAGCCAGTGTTGGAGGAAAATTGATGTCAGCAATGGTTACTCCTTAGAAGAATGAGACACTTAAAAAGTCAAGAATTCGAAAACTACTAGAGTCTCATTGACAAGTTCCCTACGTACGTTCAGCTCAGGAACAAACACGAGAACACGCAGTAGAAAACTGTAGGCCTGCTTTTGATGTCCTATTAAGAGTCCATTGGGTACAGATGGCACAGACATCAAAGGAACAGCCATTGTGCCTGGCTGTTGGCTGGGAATAAAATTTAGCAGTAGATTTTGTTCTGCAGAGCTATTGATATTATTTTCTCACCCTTTCCTATTACCAAGTTTCTGGGCAGGGGACATGGATGTTAACACCCTAGTCCCTTACAGCTATTGGATTTTGTCACTTTTTACTTTCCTTTACCATTTAACAGGCTCAGCCAAAACGATAACCAATCACCCTGATCTCAGAAGAGCTGCTTTTTTTTTTAATTGTTGTCTTGGTGTACAGCTGTTGACTTGCCTTGAGAGGCCCCCTGCTTAAATCGTCTTTGTATAGAAGCATGTGGGTGTGATTCCTAGATGCAGCATGGAGAGGACATTTTCAGTTTGTAACTTTTCCCAACACAATATCAATATTTCACCTTTCACTCAGCAAAAAAGGTCACATTTTTTTATGCCCAGGAGGTTATCTTCATCACACAGTGCCTCTTTACGAGCTCCTGTATGTGGTACTTTTTATCCTGTTCACGAGGCCTCTGTTTTGAGTAGCTGGATCATTTTCATCCAGTGGTGACTCATTACTGCTCAGGTTTCCCTTTCTAAGCTGTGGCTAGAAAGCTTAGCTCCAAATTCGCCACCTGCCTTACAGGAGGCACACGAAGTCCAACTTTTAAATCCTAATCTTAGTCCTTTGTTGTTCTTTCCTTTGTTCCTTTCTCCCCTGCCTACTTCTAATTGGTTTCTTGATATGTGTGCATCCTTGCCAGACATCTTAAATTCTCTTTGAAATGAGGAGTGGATAAAGAAGCCCACAACAAACGTTCCACTTCCAGCCCTGGATGACTCAAGACGAACTCTTGTTCAAGTTGACGGTTCCCTGTTCCCTGTTTTGTTTGTTTCTTTGACCCATGATAACTTTTGGATGAGTTGCAGATGTGGACCAAATGAGATGAATTATTGACGGTATGAAGATGGCCTGTCAGCCAGCATTAAATATAGCTAACATCACTTTTCAGAGCTTGGGAGAGAAGTGATCTGGTTCAGTGAGAAACACTAGGAATTTGTAGCCAGGCATACTTATCTCTGCCTAGTATGGCCCCAGGAAGATGACTCACACTCTCAGGTGACTGCCCTGTGGCTTCAAGTCACTGCTATTACAGCCAGTTAGATAATAGGCATAATGTGCCTGGCCTTCTGTTAGATGCCCAGGACCTTTTTTCTCATGATTAGTAACTTGACAACCAATCATGACCACTAAGGATTTTGCCCTTAGTAAAGACTGTATATTTTCCTTTTTGAAATGAAATGATAAAGGGCTTTTGTCCTAGCAGTGTAAACCAGCTGGGCAGTTAGCCCCTCCCATAGCTAGTCTCCTAAATTCCGAATAAGGTGCAAAAACAAACTTGCTTTTCAGTGTATAGTAGAGTTTTCAAGACACTGCCCCCCATATTTACCACTTCCCACCCCCAAAAAGAAAAGAAGCTGGAAGCTGAAGTCAGTGAATATGACTCTTTTGAGGACACGTTCTGAGATCAGGAACCTCAAGTTCCAGACACACTACAGATTTCAGAGGTTCAGGAAATCACCAGGTCTCTGAGCATGCGCATAGCTAATTCTGAAACACCTGAAGAGGCTCCAGGCTCAGCAGACGAATAATGGAAGAATCAGCCTTCCATAGAGTACATAAGGAAACCCATTTATCCTCATCATAGCTTTAAGAGGAAAAGCAAAGACCATAATGTGTTCTAGGGTTTAAATATATTCCCTGTGGCCAGGACAAGAAATTAAATGATGCCTAACAGAAGTAATCAGAGATCTTTTCTGTAGAAAAGCACTCCTTAAGCCCTTTGGGATTTTTTCAAATTCAGCCTAATATGAATGCACAATAAAAAAATTAGTTGTTAGGCCAGCAAAATGGCTCGGTGGGTAAGGTTGCTTGCTGTCATGCCTGTTGACCTCAGTTCAGTCCCTGGTAACCACATGGTAGAAGGAGAGAACCCACTCCTACAATTTTTCACTTGAGCTTCACAAGCTCACAGGAGCACAAATGTGCACATGCACACCTATAAATACATACAGTAAACCTTGCACGAGTACTAAGAGAAAGCAGAGTTCTATCCGTAAAGATTTCAGACTTCAAATACTAGCATACTATGTATGATGTGCAGAATGTAAAAGATTGGAATCAAGATAGGACAAAAAACAACAAATTCACATTTAGACACATTGTAATAAAAATGAGCTATTTCAAGTAGAACACATTGATAGGAACCCTCCAAAATGATAATCACTAAATTAAGAAAAAGAAACAGGCTCAGTATACAGCCATGGCTGTCCTGAATTTGTTATGTAAACTAAGCTGGCCTCCAACTCAGAGATCCTTCTGCCTCTGCCTCTGAGTGCTGAAACATCAATCAAACCAGCAGACTTAACAATGGCAGGAGAATTCAGAGGCAGTCAAGTAATACTTGAAAAAGGCTAAGAAAAAAATAGCATTAAACTAAAAAACTACCTTTCAAAAATGGCAGTGAAATAAGGATGCTTTCAGGTAAAAACTATAGTCAGTGTGTTCTGTGCGTAGAGTGTGCCAAGCAAAATAGGAATACCTGTTTCCCTGTAGGCCCAGAGAGCTAAAATCTTAGCAATTGCCATCTTCCTTAGTAGATGAAAGGCTACCACTAAGAGTCATTGTTTTAAAGAAGCAATGAAAGTGAGAAAGAAGACAAAACTTTGTTCTTTAGGATGTATGTTTCCTATCACATTTTTCTACAATGTGCTTTGGGGGGATATAAATAGGGCTATAATACCCCTTTTAGACATCTCTGCATGAGTGGTGGACAATTACATTTTTGCCACATTAAGAAAAAATATACCTGAGGAACAATGGCAATCAGAAATTAATTACCTATTGCCATATTGGGTAAACTATTTAAATTTGTTCTGATAGAATTATAAAGTAGTTACATACAACATTTTATAGTAAATGTGGCAGATGCCTCATTTGAGATAAATTATTTCAGTATTTTTAAAAACCATTTAGCCATTTATCTCATATTTTTATAGCTAGATTCTTTGTAATAGCTGAAACTATGTTGTCTACTCAGAAATTAAATTAGGCCTCTCAAATATCCTGCTGGATACCCTTGTTGAAATGATTGTAAAATGTAAAAAGAATAAAAACTATGTTGCCCCCAGCTCCCATTACTGGAATTCTATTCCTGTCTCAGTAAGACAGAAAACCATGGTGATGATTTTGTGTCATTTACATAGAACAACTTTTTCAATGGGTGTGTGATGCATGGAGATGTTTTGTAACAACAAGGTGCATACACAGTGCTTTAGACATATCAACATTGTCGATAAAGACTAGGTTTTGCTTTGCAAATGTCCTTGTATTGTGGACAAGAACTTAGGGAAATTAACAATGAAAAGATTGACAGTAGCAAGAACACCTATAGTGTAGCAATGTTCAGCACATGCAGGGAATGTTCTTTCAAATTCCAGATCCCCACTTTGGCCACAACTATCAGTTGGGATCCTCAACAATTTCAACAAAGTACATCAAATTTAGGCCTTTTGGATGTAAGTTCTGTGATACTGTATTGTTCTTGCTTGAAGAGTATTGGCACAAAGTAAACAAGTACAAGCAGTTAAGCCTGCTGGATTTAAGCTCTGTGGTCCGGTATTGTTCTCTATGAAGGGTATTCACAGAATCGAAGCCGGTCTTGCTTCCTGAAACAGCCTAGTTTCTGACTAAGCCGGAAGCATCAACATAGCCCTGAACAATGCTCACCACAGAGGCACTAAGAGACACATCAGGAGGCCTTAGTCTTGCACTTTATCTCTTTCCTCTTAAAATGACAACTTTACCATTTGCTAATTAGCCAGAGTCACTGAGAGCTGTCTGAAGGGCTTGACAGAGCCTCCTCCCCTACCTATGTGAGGAAAGACCTAAACTAGTCAAATTTAGATTGTGCCTTAACAAAACACCCTTAAGAATCAATTCAGGTTTTAAAACAAAACAAAAAATGGCACCTGGTTACAGTGCAGTCACATGCCCTAGAAGTGTCAAAGCTTGGTGACAAGAAGGAAGAAAACTGAGGTGCTGGTAGTGTTCCTGCTATTTGGAATGTGGCTTAGAGGAATTTGGGGCAATTGCAATTTCTTTCATCATGCCGCTGAATGAATGGCTGGGTGTGGTGTCTCCAGGTCCCCACCTATTATGTTCATAGCACACTAAAAAACTTACATTAGGAACCTCCTCTGGAAATTTTTGCAAGTCAGCACTGTCTTCGAAATCTTTTTTTTAACTTGTTTTTTGGTTTGAGGGACAGGGTTTCTCTGTGTAGCTTTGACTGTCCTGGAACACATTCTGTAGACCAGGTTGGCCTCAAACTCACAGAGATCCATCTGCCTCCCAAGTGCTGGGATTAAAGGCGTGCACCACCACCATCTGGTTGAAATCTCTCTCTCTCTCTTTTTTTAATCATCCTTCTCAGTCACTTCTAGCCAACCATGATAATCTTTACACATTAAAGTGGGACAGAGGTGACTGACAGGAGAGCCATGTCTATCTAGTTTCTGCAAAGGCTAGTCTGCTCTCCTCTAGGTTAACTGTGGTATTCAGCAAAGAAAAAGCTCTGCACACCGAGTCCTGTTTGGGTCCATCATCACAGTCACCACAGTCTTGAAGGAATGACAGTCTTCACTGGACAGAAATTGGCCTCAGAAGCAAAGTCAAGCTCTCCCATACTTTGCAAACTTGAGCCTGCTTTTTGGAGTGCTGTCAAGTTACAGTCACCTACTCTAAAAGTTTGTGCAGGGAGGCCTACGTGGCAACTACAGCAGAGCTGGCTGGCCTGACCCCTCCATCCGTGTGGTCATGCCACACAGTGGAGCATCAAAATGCTCTTTTTTTAAAAAAAATTTATTTATTTATTATGTATACAATAGTCTGTCTGTTTGTGTATGCCTGCAGACCAGAAGAGGGCACCAGACCTCATTACAGATGGTTGTGAGCCACCATGTGGTAGCCGGGAATTGAACTCAGAACCTTTGAAGAGCAGGCAATGCTATTAATCACTAATCACCTTATCACAGTGGCTGATGCTTTAAGCTACTAGCTGCCAGCTACTAAGGTCATAGCCTGGGGAGGAGGGGGGATTCTGTTCTCCCAGACAAAGGCAGCTTTAACTAAAACTCTATGGTTATAATAAAACTAAAGATTCAAAGGCTAGAGTGAGCCTGTGAGCCAAGAGAGTTAGAGTAGAAACTGGTTAACTTTCTCTCAGCAGGCATCCTTGGGAGCCACCCTCCTTCCACACCACCCCAACTAAAAACTCCTAATCTAGGTTTCTCTCTGCTACTTCCTTTCAACCAGTTGCTAACCCCACCTCTTTGAGCACAGTTTAACTTTATTTAATTAATGCAAATGCAACAGACCTTTGCATAGTTAAACAAATGCAGTATAAACCAATGTAACACCTCTTTGCCTAGTTCAACAAATATTCCACAAGAGAGAGGTGAATCTTAGTCAAGGGATTGTGTGTGTGTGTGTGTGCGTGTGTGTGCGTGTGTGTGTGCATGTGTGTGTGTGCCTGTACATGCATATGTGTACATGTTCCTCTGAAGGCCAGAGGATAACTGTATCATTCCATGGGTGCCATCCACCATGTTTCTGGAGACGTCAGTCATTCACAGGCCTGAAACCTGCTGAGTAGACTAACTGGCCTGCAAGCCCCAAGAGTCCATGTGGCTCCCCAGGGCTGGGATTACAAGTACATAGCACCGCACCTGGCCTTAAAAGTCAATAAACTAAAACATGGTTTCTGGAGCTTCAACTCAGGCCCTCATGCTTGCAAACCAGGAACTTTCCCAGCTGAGCTATTGCCCTAGCTCTTAGCCAAGTGGTGTTATTGGTTTAAGATTTCTTTTAAAAATATTATTAATTATGTGTTTTTGTGTGAGTCTGTGTTTGGTTATGTGTGCATGAGGACAAGTGCCTAGGGAGGCCAAAGAAGCCTCTTGGGTCCTCTGGAGCTGGAGTTACACGTATTTGTGTATCACCTGATATGGGTGTTGGGAAGCAAACTTGGCTCCTCTGTAAGCACAGAATATGATCTTAGTTGTTGAGCCATTTTTATAACCTAGCTTGGCAAAGAATTTTTTTTAAATATATAAGGAAAATTCATTTTTCTAAACAGAAACAGTCTTTAAAAATCATTTGGAAGTATAAAAGACTCTGGGTAGCCAATGAAAGTTTGAGAAAAAAATAATAACGGAGAAGGCATCAATGCACCTGATTTCAAGGTAGAGCACAGAGCTGTAGTAACAACATGGTAGCCATAGTAACAACATGGCACTGGTGGAGCAGGGAGATAACCAGACAAAGCCAAGCAACTATAACTACCTGAGCTTTTTAAAAGATGATAAAAATATATTGGAGAAAATAGAGTTTGTTCAACAAGTGGTGCTGGAAAACCTGTACTATCTACATGTGAAAAAAATATAGATCCTTCCCCCTTATTCTGTATAAAAATCAACTCCAGTGAATCCAAGAGCCCAATGTGAATCCTGAGCTCTGAAACTGTTATAAGAAAAAGTACGGAAAACACTTCAAGATATAGGCACAGGCAATGAATTTCTGAGTAGAAATCTAATCTCTAAGGAAATGGTACCAACAAAATGGATCTCATGCAATTACAAAGCTTCCATATGTCAAAAGAAAGTTAATAAATGAAGAGAGAGCTTACAGTGTTAGGGAGATGCTTCACATCAGTGTTTGCTGTAGCTCTGTTCAAAATAGGTAAGTCATGGAACCAGCCTTGGTGTCCAAGAACAGGGATGGATAAAGAAAATGCCATCATGCATGCATGTACACGCATGCATAGATGCACACACACACACACACACACACATGTACACACACACAAAGGAATTTTTTCAGCCATGGCATATTTACAGAAAAACAGGTGCAACTGGAAATAATCATGCAAGTGAATTTGTGAAAGACAAATAATTTTTTCTTTTAAGTGGTTACTAGATTTTATACACAAACAAAATTATGGGTATGTATATAAAACATGAAAGTAGAAGCAAAGCTGTCTAAAGGACTGACAGGAAGGGGCAAGGGGAATGTGAGGCACATGCCTCAATATGTGATGTGTCCCTGTGTCTTATGGGTGTGTAGAGACGCCCAGCGGTTGAGCATTTGATGTTCTCTCAGAAGGTCTGAGTTTGGTTCCCAGCACCACTTGGAGTAATTCCAACTATAGGGGATCTGATCCTGTCCCTCTGGCCTCACAAATGGCATACACCCACATGGACACATACACATATGTATAAACAAAACTTTGAAAATCATTTAAAATAGTTTTTAAAGGTCTGTATGTAGAAAAGCCTCATGTATAATGAATATGTGTAATAAAATTTTTTTAAGTAAAAATAAATTTAAAAACTGAATTATTTAGAAATCCATTTTTAAAGCAATAAAATTAATGGTATATAAACATCTTGATGCATATTGTATGTACAATCTTTTGGAGGGAGGTTCCATAGCTTTTATTGATTCACAAATGAATATCTTGGTGCCTGTACCCATTCCTTCACCCCACTGTTCATGTGTTATTCATGTAGAGTTTAGAATACCCTTCTGGTCATACAACCCTTCCTCTGAACTCTCAATAACCTGCTTGTTATCAGCACACTTTGGGTATTGGGTGTCCTTTTGTGGTTTATTTCTTCACCGAGGATTATGCATTTGAAGGGTGAGAAGATCCCTTGTCTCCTTCTTCAACTGGCTGCACACAGTAAACTTTTTATACTTGTTTAATTTTCACAGAGTTTTTTTTAAAAATGAATTAATTTGTATGTGTATATATATGTACATATGTATTTTTACATATGCTGCAAACCCAGTGTGGAGATCAGAAAACAAAATAACTCATTACACCTTTTGAGGCATGGTCTTTCTTGCTCCTGCTGCTGTGCCGTGTACTTCAGGCTAACTGACCTTCACGCTTCCAGTCAGTTTTCCTACCTGTCCCTCCTATATCCATATAAGAATGCAGGGGTTACAGATGTGCACCACTGCACATGGCTTTCTATGTGAGTCTTGGGTCTCAAACATGCGTCTTCATTGCCACTCCAAGTGCTTTTACCTGCTTAGCTGTGTCCCCAGCCCAATTTCATGCTAGCTTAATTTCTAAAAATCCTATTTTAGGATCAAATAGCATTCTGATTTATTAATATAGTATATTATATTATAATTACATAGTTATATATATTTTATATTATTTTTTATATTATATATAATCATATATTATATAATATATTATATTTTATATTATATAATAATTTATTGATATAATGGCCCATGTACTATACTGATCAATATAGCACACCACGAGTGTAAGATACCCCAAATACAGATTGGATCCTTTGCACACCAAAATTATTTCTCTGCATGGTCAATATGTAAGTGCTAAGTTACATACTTATGCTTCACTTTTATAGTATATGTTCCTATTCAATATGCATGAAAAAGGAAACTGAGACTTTGTCCAAATTTTCTCTAGCACCAGGGTGTTTTCTTGGCATGAATAACTTAATAATTACTTGTTGACTATGCTGTGTAAACTTTTCCTGGGAAGACATTGACAAAATGTCTATTCATCCCAGAAAGAGCACCAATGATCAAAGTAAAAATCCTATTCATCTAGCTAGGTAAAACAATGAATTTATTCAGCTTACATACAAAAGCACAAATAGCCCCCACTGGACAAGCTATATGAAAAGTCTCATGCCAACAGGATGATACTTCCCGTAGATGTGTGGTTATCTTCAGTTAACCTTCCAGACTCCATATACTAAACCACCTAAACACTTGTACCTGGGAAAGAAATACATGCAGCTGGGAGGTGAACAAAGGGACATGGCTGAGATGTAAACTGATGAGCTAATGACATCCCCAGTCCCTTTTATGGAAGACCATCACGGGCCAGACCTTATCATCAAGGGCCCCTTGAGAGCAACCACAGCTATATAATGATATTTTATTTGTATTTTAATAAATAAAACTTGGCTGAAGATCAAAATGTAAAGCTAAGCCACTAGAGGCCAGAGAGTGGTGCCATACACCTTTAATCCCAGGACTTGGGAGACAGAGGCAATCAGATCTCTGTGAGTTCAAGGCTACCCTGGACTACACAAGATCGATCCAGAGACAGATCCAGGTGGTGGTGGCTCACACCTTTAATCCCAGTGTTTGGCAGCCACACAGTTTTAATCCCAGCACTAGGGAAGTATAGACTGGAGTGATATGGTTGGGCAGAGAGAGGAATATAAAGGGGGAAGAGACAGGAACTCATTGGAGTCTGAGGATTTATGGAGACAGAATCTTGTCCTTTTGGTCTGAAGACTTGGTAGAGGTAAAAGGTCTCTCTAGTCATTGGCTGCTTTTTTTCTCTGGTCTTCAGCTTGAACTCCAATATCTATCTGCTGTGGGATAATGCTCTTGTACAATATTTGTCACTCATCTTATTTTAATAAAATGATGATTGGACAGTAGACAGTATACAGGCAGGAAGCATAGGAAAGGTGACCAGACTAAATGAATTCTGGGAAGAGGAAAGAGAAAGAGTTTCTTCTGTGTCCACCCAGACACAGAAGAAACAAGATGAGAATACCTTACTGAGAAAAGGTGCCAAATCACATGACTAAACATAGACAAGAATTATGGGTTAATTTAGGTTGCAAGAGCTAGTTAATAATAAGCCTAAACTAATGAGGCCAAACAGTTTAAAATTAATATATGCCTCTGTGTGTTTCTAGGGCTGGGTGGGACAGAAACTTGTTTCTATAAATGGCACCCAAATGTTTGGCAAAAATTTCCACATAAAGCCTGAGAAAGCTTAAAAAAAAGGATTCTAGACAGATGAAAACAGAGTCAAGCATAGCTTCTTGGTAACCGTCTTTTCTCCGGTAGGTTGTTTGCTGGCAGTGAGTAGAGGTGCAGCTCCTTTAAGAGAGACTTCCTGACTCAACATTAGCAGCAAAAACCTAGCAGTTCTTTTAAGAGGCTCTGCCACCAAACACTTAAATGGTGTTTGTGAGCAGCCAGCATCAGGCTTCTTGGTGGTAGCATGGACCTAGAAACTTTACAGAGTTGTGACAATAAATCTGGCTCTTGCCAGTACCTCTGCCATGAAGCTAGACTATCAAAAAGCTAAGGAATGAGGCATAGCTAGCTGCCAAAGCTGCAGCTTTACTCCTAGCCATAAAAACTCATGTGGTCAGAAAAAAATGGAGATACAAAGTAAAGACAGATTCATATGAAAAAAAAACTCTAAATGATATACAGTGTGTTTAAAAATATATGTAGGCTTGGAAGAGAAATAAAAAGTATAGAGAAAGTCCTAAAAAAGGAAAAAAGAAAAAAAAGAGAAACAAATAGAGTAGTTGGGTGTGGTGGCCCACACCTTTAATTCCAGCACTTGGGAGGCAGAGGCAGACAAATCTCTGTGAGTTGGAAGCCAGCCTAGTCTACAAAGTGAGTTCCAGGATGGCCAAAAATATACAGAGGAACCCTATCTCAAAAAGACAGAAATTAAAAAATAAAAATAAAAAATAGAGTTTTTTTTTAAAAAAGCCACATAAAGATGGAACAAACACAGAGAATCTGAATACTGTATATTACTGTGTTGTCTTTAAATTGTTTGACTGCTGAGGGAGGAATAACAGCTGCTAAAAGACATTTGATTATAAATGCTGCTGGATTAACTCAAACATATATATTTTAAAAATGCTTTGACTTCAAAATTTGAGTCAAAAGATTTTGGATACTTTGGAGAAGAGGTTTTGCCTTTGTTTCCACAGGAAATGAGAGATTGTGGATTCATTCTGGTTTAATAAAAATGAGGTTTGATTGAGGAAGACCCTCTGAAAAATCTCCAATGGGAAAAAATGACCCAGATGATCCAATATTTCAGAGCACCTCTGTTTCATTTTCTTCTGAGTTTACATCCAGTAAAGCTTCAAGACTGCTAGTTGAGATGATCTAGCCTTACAGAATACTCCATTCCATACTAGACCATAATCCTAAATTTTCTTTGGGTTCCCATAAGATTATCAATGCCCCCAATCAGCAGGAAGTAGCCTAGAAAACTATGCCCATATTCACAAAAACAATGGGTTATGGATGTTTGTTTTTATTTAGAGTATTGGTTTATAGATAATGGTCAGGAAAAAAGCTAAACAAAGGAGATTAGAATCAGAGTTCTTGTTTTGAAAAAAATAAAAGGGGAAATGCTGTGGGATAATGCTCTTGCACACTGTTAAGATTTGTCACTCATATTAGTTTAATAAGATGCTGATTGGCCAGTAGCCAGGAAGGAAGTATAGGTGGGGAAACCAGACTAAGTGAATTCTGGGAAGAAGAAAGAGAGGGAGTCATTGGCTATACAGATGCAGAGGAAGCAAGATGAGAATGCCTCACTGAGAAAAGGTACCAAACCA